>PVIU01005034.1:0-118852 GCA_004026605.1 Ondatra zibethicus
CAACTTTTGCCTGGCAATCTTGTTTGCTTCCAATTTCCAAGAGGATCTATATATGTTTTTCTTTGGGTTCACCTTGCTATTTGGCTTCTCTGGGCTTGTGAGCTATAAGCTTAGTGTCCTTTGTTTTATGGCTAGGGTCCACTAATGAGTGAGTACATACCATAATCGTCTTTTTGGGTTTGGGTTACCTCACTCAGGAATAGCGTTTTATATTTCCATCCATTTGCATGCAAAATTCAAGATGTCATTGTTTTTTTTATCGCTGAGTAGTACTCTAATGTGTATATATTTCACACTTTCTATTTTTGACACCAATAATCTTCCCATCCCCTCTTTCACAGTAATTCCTAAGCATTAGGAGAAAGGGTATACTATAGACCTCACAATTAAGAGATGAGAATTCTGTGGTCCCTTATTGTCAGCACTTCGACAAGTTGTGGGTCACTGTGCTGACTGGGATCTACTTCAGAAAGAGGCTTCTCTGATGAGGGTTGAGAGATGTGGTGATCTATGCATATAAAGACAAGTTACTAGGAGCAGATTTAATACTATGACAGTTTATCAGGGCATCAATAGTAGGTTCTTTCATAGGTCGTAGGAACTATCTGATTCCCAGTTGTTGTTCCTGATAATTGTGCCAGGTGTCACCTTTAACTTGTGGAGCAGGACTTAGATTTAAGTTGGTTATCCCTATGACATTCCTGCCATTAGTGCACCAGTAAGTATGTCTTGTCAGTCTAGCTATTACAGTAGCTCTCAGTACACACAGCTGGGTTAGAATACTGATTACTCTAAGAGCTACAATAGTTAATCTTAGATGAATACATTGAAAACACCACACTAATGAGGCAGTGTGGATAGCTGTAAGATATCAAATACAGAAAAGTAGAATTGCAAACATATCTTTGAACTTTGTTGACACAGTGTGCTTATGAGTAAATAAAAGTAAAAAATCAAGTTATATCTCTGAATCTAAACAGGGTACTTTGTTAAACTAATTTGTCTTAAAAGGAAGTCAGTGACAGTTGTGGAAAAGAAAGAAAAAGAAAGGCAGAAAGAGAGGGAAAGAGAAGGAGAGAGGGAGGGAGGGAGGCAGGGAGGAAGGAAGAAAGGAAGGAAGAAAGGAAGGAAGGACTAGGGAGGGAAAGAGGATGGGAGTGGTAGGAAGGGAAGGAGGGAGGGAGATAGAGAAAGACAGAGAGAAACCTGAAAAATGTTGCTGAATTAAATCATGGGAAAACATCCAAGTAGAATGATAGAGAGACAAATATGCTTCAAGTCGTTAATTATGTCTTGCTATCATGGTATTTTGGAATTTAGAACAATAGGAAACTTTCAACTTATTTTTACATCAAATTTTTATTTTGAAGATTATAAATAAATGTAGATTACAAGTCAAAAGTAGGAAGAAAAGAGAAAAGATAAAAGGATTATAACAAAGCAACTGAACCATAGCAATGTCTGTGGACATAGGAAGAAATCAATAAGTGCTTAAAATAAGAAATAATAAGACAGGCTGCTTCAGAACCTAATGAGGTGTGGGATAAAGAGATGGAGGAAATAAGAGGATGCAAATGATCTGTTTCAAAGAGGATTTGTTTTGCATAGGACTGGGTTATGGATGTAGCTCTTGCAACAGGAAACATCATGGAATTACATATCTGGAGTCAAAGACTGAACACTTAAATCAATATCTCCTAGAAGTTTTCAAAAGATACATAAATATGACTAACATACACTTTTACATATCCATTAACTCAATAAGGGTTGTTTTGTATGCATATATATGGATCATAAAAATAAATAAAATTTCTATTAACAAAAGAAGATCCATTGTAGATACATTTAGAATGTGATATTATCAACTCATGAAATTCAGAAACTTTTGAAAGAATTCTGAATAAGAAGGCAGACGTGGAGGGAGCAGAGAAGAAGTAAAGAAGAAAATAAAAAAAAATTAGAGTAGTGAAGTATAAAGGAAGTCAATAGAAAAGTTTGGTTTTTTAAATTTGTTCATTTTCTTTGTTCTTCAATAAATGAAAAAGTCCAATTTGCTGGATGCAGACAAGAGAAGAGGGTGATCTGCATCAATGATGTTAATAGGCCCCTGTTGTAAAAAGGGGAAAAGAAAATAAAGAATACATGGCAACCATTTGCTTTCTAGTGATTTTCTCTGACACTTTCCAAGAGTAGAATGATGCAGCAAACAAGGTCTTCTTGCCAAAATTTTAGATAATGATCAGTAGAGATAAGCAGCACAATGTTATAGCAAAAAGAATGGTGTTGGTTACTGCGAAAAAAGAGGATTTAACTCCAGTCCCGAAACACCCCCTTTCCAATTTCCAACCTTTAAGATTTAAATGTTCAGATAAGACCTTCCCGTAGGACCATGAATTCCCTGTCATGGATACTGAGGACTAGATGCAACATTGTCATCTGCAAGGGGAGCTCCCTTCCTACATGTGTACTATGCCATCTAGTCCCAAGAGCACTGCTTCTACAAGGACAGGGACATGTAAGTTAGTAATAACACTTCTTTTGCAGTTGGAAGTGTACAATACGGTGTATCATTTAGCAGTTATGCTGCTTGCTTCTCCTCCGCTTTGATTTGAACACCCACATCAAATGAATCACAAATGCTTAGGGGTGTTTCCTTCCATTTCTTCACAACTTACCCCAAGGCCCTAGTTCAGGTGAGCTGTGGACAAGGCAATGAGTGATTTCTGGAATGAGCAAGAATAATGAAATGAACAGTCCAGAGAATGTGTGAGTGTTGTGTTTGAGAGCTAAGAGAAATAGGTCTGCAGATATCAGTTATCAGGATATCTCATCTGTCTATCTGTGAGATGCCTAGTATGTAGCTATGGATGTTTGAGACTAACTATTTTGCATTTAAGAGATGCCCTCAGTGTTCAGTGTTTGACCTGCAGCTTTGAGCCCCTTTTCTTGCTCTCTGCATAGATGCCACTGTTTATTTTCTATGTTGGACACCAGAGCTACAGCCAAAGTGATATCTGCAAAGTGAAATACTTAGAGACACAACAATCATTTTTTAGTGTAGAGACAGTGTTAACTCCTCTTTAAAAGTTTGGAAGAATTCAACAATTAGACCAACTAGTCATTAGCTTTTCTTTGTAAGAAGACATTTTAAATTATTTTCTTTATTTTATGTGTGTTTTGTTCATGTTTACATGCACGTCCTGTGTTGCTGGGCAGGCAGAAGACAGAAGAGGCCTCTCAGAGTCCATAAGACTGACATTCTAGACAGTGGCAAACCACTATGTGATGCTAGGAACAAAACTCAGATCCTCTGCAAGAGCAGCAAGTGCTCTTTACTAGATATGACAGAGAAGTAACTTGCATCAAATATCAACAGTGAGGCAGCTTAAGCAAGACCTGAACAGTGGCAATAGCAATTGATGAAGCAGATGGGAACAATCTCACAGGGCCCCATGTCTAGATGAAGAGCTGTCAGGAATGAGCAACTGCTGAGAAATGGATAATTTGTCAGCCCCGGGAATGAGTCCCCTAATTGGTTATCTAATATCAAGTGGAAAATTCTTAAAACATACACATATGACCAACACTACATAGAAAATGTTTCATAGGTATACTTTTTGCAACAATAATAATTGAAGAAAAGGAGGTCATAAATTTAAGGGAGAGCAGGAGAGGGACTCGAGACTAGTTGAAGGGAGAGAAGGAGGAGTGAAAGTGATCTAAATATAGTAGTAATTCATAAAATTTTCACAAAAACCAAAACTTAAAAATGAAAAAAAATTAATGCTTAATGGTTAACAAATACTTAGAAAAGTCATAAATATTTCAAATATTTACCATCAGCCAACACATAATTTAACATTTAAATTTGCCAACACAGATATTCTCAGAGGAGAACATTTAAGAGTTGAAAAAGAAAAAGATTTAAATACGTAATGAAAATAAAGGCAAATGACAAAATGTAAAACATTTTCCCAATGACATTCAAATATAGATATTAAATATTGGAAAGAGATAAACTAAAAATATCTCAACATATTAATAAGCTATGTTAAAGAGTTGAAATTCCAAGTTAAGGGGGTAGTGTTGACCACAGAGGTTTGTTTTTTTCTAACAACCAATATTAGACTGCATTAAGATAACTGTATACATGACAAAAATCAGTAAGCAAGAGGACAAAAAAACTTCTCTAACAAATTTGTGTTAACACCTTGTGACGCATCGTATGACTAAACATCTAGAAGGGGATAGATTTTCTTTAACAACTTATGAATCTTACAGACATGAATATGAATAATCAAAGGACAAATTCTATCAGCTTCAGAACCTATATTACAAAGACAGACCTCAAAGGACCCCTTGTTCTCTTTCCTTTCTGTGTTATTCAGCTCTTCCATGCAGCTGCATATCAGAAAGGAAAGCTCAATATTTCCTATTTTACATCCAAAGTAGCCTCAGGAGTATTTGAATGGACTCTGATTTATAAATAATTGCCTACTTCTTTAGTTTCAAGTCCTTTGACAGAGGGTATCATGCTTCTTTTATGGTTGCTGCTATTATTTTTTTAAAGCTAATTTTAGCATAGATTGCATGGGAAAACAAGAAAATTTGTTTCCCCTACATTTTATCTTCTAAGTGTAGTCTTTAACTTCTGACTTAGAGTAACTGTAAATTTACACAAAAAATAACCAAATAGAGGGAAAATATTGCCAAAAGGGACTGAAAGATGGGTCTCTGCTTAGTGAATTTTATGTTAAAATATAAAATAATTTGTATTATTTCTGTTCTTCTTTATCTCATAGTAATAAAAATATTGTAAAAAATGTGTTCAGCTGCAGTTTTTGTCAAAAAGTCTTCTTTAAAAGAAGGTGCACAGCAATTAAATGTGAACAGTCTGTCAAACTACTCAGAGTGATTGCCTTGTTACTGTATTTACTACATGATTCATGTTTCAGGGCTTTCTCCTATGAGAGTCTTAGAAACAGCATTCAAGAAGATTTCCAATAAATACATTTCTTATCATGAGGCCATCTTGATGGTGATCTTTTTGATCAATACCACCTTGGCCTCAAACTTAGGTGACTGGCTTCTACTAACTCTCATTCAAAATCTCTATTTTTATATACAGTAGAATTTGGTCAGAAAATTGGCAGATACTTGGAGCAGTTTTCAAATATAATGTCAACTTAATAAAATCAATAATCTCATTAATCTCATGCCATTAATTTCATTCAAAGGTTATACAATATAGCTAATAGAAACATACATACTCATATATATATATATATATATATATATATGTGTGTGTGTGTGTGTGTGTGAGTAGTTTTATTATTTATTTATTTATACATTGTACACCCTGGTTACAGTTTCCCCTCCCATCTTTCCCCTAAGCCCTCCCCATCCCTTTCCATCACCCCTTAATCCACTACTACTCGAATTTTTCAATTCAGAAAACAGCAGTCTTCCCATGATAGCAGTGATATCAGAGACAGCCCTTGCTCACATTGTTAGGAGTCTCACAAGTACATAAAGTTAGTGTGTGTGTGTGTGTGTGTGTGTGTGTGAGTGCATGTGTTATTTACATCTGTTAACATTTGAGCATTGGACCAGGGAAATTCAGTAAAGTTTTTCTATGATAGTTTCCAGGCCTTTAAATATAGAGACTTATTTTGAATGCCTTTAATATTTTCTATCAATTGACTCTGCTTTAAGTAATACACAAGGATACAAATTTGTTTTTCCTAAGAGAGGTTACAGCATCATGATTCTTCCAATGACTAGTAAACTATCATTTTATATCTGTTGGAACTCATAACCAGTATGACATTATAGGGAATATGCCTTTGGAATTCTATATTGAACAACCAACTTGGTAGCATATCATGATGTTCATCTGAGTAATGAGAGGGGCTGATTTTTGTGAGCCTCTTAAGTACTTTTTAAAAAAATCTGTTAAATATCCTAGTACTACTCTGAATTACAAGCTTTGAATTCTGTTTGGAAATCTTTTCATTTAGATACAGGATCCTAATTATAAAAGTAAATATTAGTTTATAATTATACTCCTAAAAAATGCATTTGCCCGATTAAATACCAAATATAAATTAGAAACTGAATTTCATTTTAGTGTCAGTAATAACATTTAAATTAAAGATTTTATGACTTTTGGTACTTTGAGAAAGCTTATGTGAACCCAAAGTCTTTGGAATGCATAGAAATTCTGATAATATTTGATCCTGGATCATCTTGAGCTGACTTTAGGGATGTTCTGAGGTAGATATGGTGGTGCACAAACTCTGCCCTTAGGAGTCTATGCAGGAGGTCCAAAAGTTTGAGATCCTCATGTCCTATAGAGCAAACTTTGTTTCCAGAATAAAGAAGAAAACAATAAAATATTCTAGAAACTATGGATCCTTTCTTTATTAAAATGTACAAATGTTCAAAGATTCAAATGTAAAACTATGTGTTGTTTGTTGGTCAATTACATGAAATCCCAAGTCATTGGCCTTGGCACAGTCTCAACTCTAGGGTAGAAGGCTTCTGTGCCTTCCCTTGTCAAGATTTCCATGATGTTCCTCGTTACATATTTTTTTATTCTCCCATTTATTATATTTAACAAATTTGAGCTTTTAATGTTCTATCAAAAATTCTTTTAATGGGAAAAACTGCTACCAAAATATACTTTAATAAGCTGAAAACTTATTACAAGGATTGAGTCATATTACTAACATCATGTACATATATAGGCTTTGGAATTAAGATTATAGTTACATCATTTCTTTCTTCTTTTTCCTCCCTCTTAAACATCTTGCATGCCCCCTTGATCTCTTTTTACATTAACTGTTTTTTTATACATATGTAGTTTACATATTTATTTTTAAATATATAATACAGCCTGCTCAGTCTGTAAAATGTAACTTGTATGTATATTTTTAAGGATTACCACGTGGTATTGGATAAACAATTTATGTTTTATATCAATATATATAATAAGCAAACAAAAAGTTCTATTAAAACTGTGTAACCCTAAGTAGGCAGTAATGGAAAACATACCTTAGCACTCACCAATAATGCTCTAATGGGACTTAAGATTTACTCAACAATAGAGAAACCATACCTAAAACTGGGAACCCAGTAGACTGTCAAGGGCTGGTGAAGTCACAGATCTAGGAGAAGAATCTACAACTGTCTCTTTGTTAAACCGGCATAATCCCAAAACATATTCTAAGTATTCTTCCTTATTCCTACAGATATGTGTTATTTTCATCCCTCATCAGATAAACTTCTTTTTGTACTAGAAAGAGGAGACCATTACAAAAAAATTACAACCAATCAAAATGAAGAGTTGTGACACCAAACAGATACATCTGAAAAAACAGTTCCTATATCTCAGACTCAAGGAACATTGTAGAAATGGGGGTGAAAAGTTATAGGAGTCAGAAGATCAGAATTTTCTGTGAGATTGTTTCCCTGGAAATTTCAGCACCTACATACACAAAGTCTCACCAGGATGATGGCCCAAACATCAGCTATACAAAGAAAACTACAGTATAAGTGCTAAAGTGGATGGAGAAAGACAACGAGGCCTCCACGTTATATAAAGAACTACAGTTAAAAAAAAAGAGTAAGAGAAATAGTCTTCTCCAGGGAAGGGCACACCAACTGGATACTCGCTACCAAATAGGCATCCCTGAAAACATACATATAAATAACATTATGCAGACTGAGCAGGTTATAATGGGAAATATAAATATATGTGTGTTTGTGTACGTGTGTATAAAAATAACTAATGAAAAAGAGGTAATGAATTTGAAAGAGCAAAGACTGTATAGGAGGGCTTGGAAGGAGGAAGAAGCAGAAAATTATGTGATTATGTTACAACCTCAAAACTAAAAAAAATAATAAAAAGAATTTTTAAAATGAGTGAGAAAATATTTTAAATTAGATTTTATTTTATCGATGTCCAACACAATTCCTTGGTGTTTTTAAGTGATTGTGGTCCAAATAATCCACCAGAATTTCTAACTTCAATTTGCTAGGTACCTGCTGTAAGAGCACATTCCACTCCTTCAGCCAATAGCCTCTAAGATACCAGCCCACTTGGGTGTGGTCTCTAATACTCTTAAAGAAGTTGTAAAGCATGCACCCACCATCTTGCTTCTGTCTCCCTCTTCCGGCTGCTAGACTCTGTTCCTGTTTGTGCAGCAGACTGTTATCTAGAACAGTGATCTGTAAGGTTTTCCCTTAAATAAATAACCCTTTTATTATTTATAATTCTGAATGGGTGTGGGATTATTCTGTGACTTCCATCATCACCTAGAACCCCACGCTGGGCACCATTCTGTTGTCTGAGGTTTATGTCCTGCCCAGTTCCCTAAGTCGTTAAGTCCCAAATAAATCACACTGAGATCTACATTAGTTATAAACTAATTGGCCCATTAGCTTATGCTTCTTATTAACTCTTATAACTTATATTAGCCTATTATTCTTGTCTATGTTAGCCACATGGCTTGGTACCTTTTTCGGCAAGGCAGTTGCAACTTGCTTGCTCTGTGTCTGAATCACAACTGAAGACTGCAGAATCCTATTCCCAGAATTCTATTCTCATTGCCCCGCCTCAATTTCCTGCATGGTCATCCTGCCTGGCTACCAGCCAATCAGCATTTTATTAAATAAGTACAAGGAACAAATGTTTACAGGGTAAAACCATTGTCCCACAGCAGGTACCAATGGCATGCATGCTTCTCAATTCCTATATTCAGCTTTAACTCTTTCTATAAACACAGTTGCATCTTCACAATACATTACAACATCAATGAATAGATAGCATATTGATCAGTTCATTATTAGCAATATTGTTAGTGATAAATGCAGTATTCTTGCTTTAGTGGTTTTGCTTTGTTCATTTGTTTCTCAGTTCTTTTTTCTTTGTTTGTCAGGTTTTCTTTCTTCTTTTTTTTTTTTTTTGGTTTTGTCTTGTTTCGTGCAAACTTTACTGTCCCCTAAGTGGCACATATCTTGAAGGGGTAGCCAGCAGATGGCACTGGGAACTGAACCTGCATCTCATTTTTAGCAATAAAAGTTCCTAAAAAATTACACTTTAGGCTCCTAAAAAATGAATTAACATAGAAGACACTCCCAGCCCTACACTAGATTCCCTCTGTTTCTATGCTACACTCTAATTACTCAGTACTTCCTTCTCAAATGTGCCCTTTCTGAAACTATTCCAAAAGTTTGTGTCCTTTTCTTTAAATAAACAGGTAGAAAAAAAAATACATGCTTCGGCACCATATTCTTCTTTTATTTTATCTCCTTTCTGAAACAGTCTCTGTATCATTCCCTTTCAGCTCAAGTGAGCAGAGATACCATCCGGACTACTGCAGCCCAGGGCACTTAAAACACAGGACGTTTACTTATTTAAGAGAGAAATAAAATCGAGAGGCCAAATCACTTGCACATTGCTGTGAATTTCCCATACTCATTTTCTTTTTATAATAAAAAGCTGTCTGGGGTAATAAGAAGATTTAGAGGGAATGCAATTTACTGCTAAATATGCTACTTGTAGGATGAGCATAATTCATGGAGATGGATCTGTCTGACTCTGATTGACATCTACTTGTAGGATGAGCATAATTCATGGAGACGGATCTGTCTGACTCTGATTGACATCTACTTGTAGGATGAGCATGACTCATGGAGACGGATCTGTCTGACTCTGATTGACATCTACTTGCAGGATGAGCATGACTCATGGAGACGGATCTGTCTGACTCTGATTGACATCTACTTGCAGGATGAGCATGACTCATGGAGACGGATCTGTCTGACTCTGATTGACATCTACTTGCAGGATGAGCATGACTCATGGAGACGGGTCTGTCTTTGACTCTGATTGACATCTACTTGTAGGATGAGCATGGCTCATGGAGACGGATCTGTCTTTGACTCTGATTGACATCTACTTGATTTTTTTTTCTTATCTTTACTGCTCACTACTCTGTTCTTGCTTCTCCTACTTTAACTTTAAAGATCAATATGAAAATAATAAAACTATGCATTTTTATTTTCTTCTCTCTTAAGTTTTTTATATTTCCAGTAGATGTAAATGAAATTGAGGAGACATTGTGATAACAGAATTGCTATCATCTTTCTGAATATTTTGGCTCAGTTACTCCCTCTTTGTGGGTGATTCAATAAAAATGTCAGTTACGACTTCTCTGATACAGGTTAGTAAATGAATTTATTGGATTAAAATAAATATTTTTAAAACAAGAATTCTGTTTTTCTGCATTTTATTTTGACTGTGTTTAACAAGACAAGCTGTATAATATACATTCTTTCAAAACTGAGTTTGCAAACACTTTGGAAATCTACCATGTATAATTTTATTGTGATATTTAGCTATGTGTCAATTTGTCAACTTATCTATCAATTTACCTTTTATTCCTATGTTCTAATGACTTTGAATGATAATTTTAAGCCACCATTTTGAGTTATGCTTGACATCCCAAACTCTGTATAAGGTTAAATATGCCATTAAGTTATAGTTTTTACCCTCAAAAATTTACCTGAAGCCGAATAAATGCACAACTATTATTTTTCTACCCTGTAATAATAGCCAACAAATATACCTGGAACACATGGAAAATCCATTAGCAAGGATATTCCAGGTATAAAATTTCCCATGTTCAAAACTTCTGTTTTTCAAAATCATCAACTAGTTTTATACTTTAAAAAGTATTATTAATTTTTTTGATTTTGCGAGACAGGGTTTCTCTGAAGCTTTTGGAGCTTAAAAGTATTATTATTTTATGTGCATGTTGGCTTTACCTGCAGGTGTGCGTGTTTACCTCCTGCATGCCTAGTGCCCTCAGTCACCAGAAAAGGATATTGGATCTGGACTCTCTGAAACTGGAATTACAGATGATTGTAAGACACCATGTAAGCACTGGGAATCAAGCCCAGGTCCTCAGGAACAGCAGCTGGTGCTCTTTTTTCTCTCTGAATATCAGCATAATTACATTTAATATCAAAATTGAAATGAAACCCAAAACCTAATTCCTTTCAAAGTGGTCATTCAACTCCCATCTTCTCAGAATTGAGAAGTTTGTGTACATGTTACAGGATTATAGCTAGTGCTCTTAACCAATGTGACATCTTTCAAGCTCTTTAATTTTATTCTGAATTATATAAGAACTCTCATAATACCTTCTGAACTTTCTATGCTCTAAAGCATTTTGCTTACATTTAGTTTATCTGAAACCCTATCAGTATTTGCTCACACATATGGTCTTATGGAATATAATTCTTAGCTCCAGCAGCCTAATTCAATTACTCTTTCTTTCTCTCATTTTATTGTGCACTCCAGATAAGGTCACGATTATATTTACAGCAGATCCTGGATTCATGGACATGATTCTGGTGACTACATCTTTCTTCTTACGTACACTCACGTGGTTGGCTGTTAATAGAGCCCTTCGTTATCACCTCACATTTCTGAAGAATATACCACTTGCAGCGAGGTGAAAGTTTAAATTTAAGTTCCTATGGAATGTGGATTGCTTTTGAGCAATCATAAAGCTCCCAAATCAATCTCAACCAATATAAATCTAGGACCATCAGTTGTAGGTTCCTAATACTTTTTGCTTTTCTATTTCTTAAAGAATGATTTACATACAAGATCCACAATCTGGATCATAATAGGTAGTTCAATGGATAAATTTCATGGTCTCCACATATGAGAATCTTGAGTTTGAGTCCACAAAATTCACATAAAGCAGGGCATGAAAATATACATCTGTACCCCCAGTATCTGCTGGGTGAAGTTAGGCACTGTCTGGGAACTAGTGACCAGCAAGTTAGATGAACAGCATGCTGTACTTCAGGTTTGCTGAGAGAAAATGATGAATAATAAGGTGGAAATTTTATACAAGAAGACATTCCAATGTCAAGCTATAACCTAAACACACGCATTTATTCATACAAAGGCACACACAAAAGTGTGATTTATAATCTCTTCACTTTAATTTTTTATAATGTCAACTGTATTTCTTAAAGTGTTGAAATGAGAAAAAAAGATGCTTCTTCTACAAAACCCTTTGGCAATTTTATTTGTAAACATAATTTTATATAAAAACTATCAAATTGTTGGAAAGGTAATTAAATCACAGTTTCAAATCTAATTATTTTTGTGTATCTTTTAGTATTTGTATTTTTTATATTTTAACTAGCAGCTAGTAAGAATATGTCGCGTAACTACTGGGTTCAAGAATTTGTAAACGATAATTTGTCTTTTTGGAAGGGGGTTTTCATGCAAAAATAAATGTTTGGGTTTTTGTCTTTCTTGAAACCCATAGCCATTTTTCTTTAATTTTATCAATGATTGTTAACAAAAAATATTGACTCTGAAATTGAATGGGAGTTAGGCAAGCAAATGAGTCCTTATAGCATGAGGAGGTAGTAAGAAGTGACCACACAGACATGCAGTCCATGATTCACCTTGAGAGGATAAGAGAATGTTCCTACTAATTACCTGACTAATTATGCCTATTGATCAAATAAGATTCATGCATTACAAAGAATGGCAAAACCGTTAATCTCACTTTGAAATGAGTTCATTAGCTCAGACCCAGCCATATGAGTATAGGTGTGGTCCAACTCAATGTAAGTTTACATTTTTGGTTTCCTGTAAAGAGCCATGTTTCCATGAAGATAAAAATCAAGGATCTACAGATGACTTCCAGACTTCCTTGTCTGTAGTTCATTTGTCACTTACCAAACTGAATTTGGGATTGCTGTTAATTCCTGTCAAGGTGCGGTAAGTTTTGTTTAGATCCCTTTCTTATGTTGGAACAAGTTCCTCATTAAAAAGAACTTGATAACATTGTCAGTAGAGCAACACTAGGCTCACGTGACAACTGGTGTCCTCTCTGGGTGGTAGCACTTAGGAAAAGGAAAGTGATTATCCCAAGACCCTGTGGTCAGTGCTTTCTGCTACTGCCTCACTGTGTGCTCCAGCCAGAACCATTATTTACTATCTTTTCACCCTTCAGTTTTTGCTCACTTATGAAAGATCTCAAGGTTTCTTCCAGAAAAATATAACATCAAATTCTCATAATAAGATCCCTTATTTCTGTGACCAAATTAAGGAATGAAATCATCCTTGAAGTTACATGGAGATGGTAATATTAGATAAGGCAATAACTACCCATAATATACAGTAGATACATCTAAATCTAAGAAAATTAAAATTTCAGAACTACCGTACCAAGAAAATTAGCTTCTCATTATTGTTATGTTGAGTGACTTTTTCAGTTATAAAGTTCTCAATATTATTGTAATATTTGCTTTAACCATCTTTAAAAAACTTTTTCTGTAGATCAAAATGATTCAAAGTTGTTAATTTTGTTACTTTAAAAGCCTAATAACTTATATAACCAGAAAGACTGACTGCTGAGGAGAAATAATTATTTTTGGAAGTAGAGGTCGATTTAAGTTACCACCTAGGTAGCACTCAACTGGAAAATAAGCATGCAAGGAATGCTGGCCAAAATTTCTGAGGCGTTTACCTGAGTGGAACACTAGTGACGTCAGAGAAATGGAGCCTGGGAGGGTGGGAGCTATGGAAACTGGAGCTTTTTCCAATTTAAAAACTTTTATTGTTGTCAAGCTTGAATTATTTGCTAGAAGGCAAAAGCATCATATGGTTTGGGAAGAAATTACATTTAATGGTAGATTTTGTTTTGCCTTAATTAAACACTGCTAGTGTGAGATTTCACCTTTCCAGTCATGAAATAAAAACCATTATGATAAGGTCTGAAAGTAATTAATTTGTCTGCAGCCAAGGTAGAAGGTTGAGAAAGATGAAAGGTTGTTTTCCACATGACATGTGCTAGCATGTTTTCATCATGCACTTAAGAATAAATTAAATGACATATACTGTATCAGTCACATTATTTATTAAAATATGAAAACTGAATTTCTTACCATGCTCTCTTTTCCTTTCTCTAACTAGACCCAGTAATAAAATATGTCATGTAAGAAACACTTTCAGAACAAGTGCGTCAGGTACATTCAGTCTTATGAACCTGGCACAAGTTTATTTTGAAAACTGGCACAATTAATGTTCTCAGAGAATAACCCAATGAACCAGGCTAAGAATAAACCCAAAGAACTAAGCTCCTGCAAGTCGAGAATGGAAAGAAAGCAAAACACAGGGAGAGAATGCGGATCCTTGCCTATAGATTGTAACTCCCTCACCATTCAGAGTCTTTCAAAAGGCTCAAGACAATACCATCAGACTCCACATCATGTTTGGTGAATTTCTGCTATAGAGCAAATATTTGAAGTAGGACTAATGTATATGCATGCTTTTCTCTTCTCAGACATGCTTCCTGAAGCTTTAAATCCATCAATTTGTAGCTTAGCTTGATTCCATGATTTGAATATATGATACATGATATATGTAACTTTAAATCCATCGATTTGTAGCTTAGCTTGATTCCATAATTTGATTATATGATACATGTGTGCAGGCATGTATATAATATAAAGTAATATTGTTTTATATGAACTGTACAATTTAGTTTCCCTACTCCATGAAAGGAACACTCACTCCTTTTGACTTTTCAGTTCAGGAGGTCAGAATTTTCAGATAAGAATTAGAAAAAAATGACAGTTGCTATATTTTAAATGAAATAATAATTTACCAAAGATAAAACACATATTTCAAATTATTTTAGTTTTATTTTTATTTCATAAGGAGCATCTGAGGTACATTATCAGGTTGAGTAATAGCTTCTGGATTAAAAGTAATTTTATGTGTATGTAAAGGGATTTCCTTAAATTATAAAAATAAGAATGTACATAAACTCAGATAGTGGGGGAAATCAGATTTAGCCCAGAATTCTGAGGCATTTGCTTTCATTTCTGTGTGATTTCATGACAAGCCAGGGTTTTTATATCTCTGATCAGCATTACCAGGAAGGTTTTCTGAGAACTGTTCTCACATGCATGGTTTCTGGCAGATGCTGGGGGAGAAGCAACAAACTTCATATGTAACAGGGAAGGCTAAGTAAACTTCGTTGAAAACAGAGTGCTGATTCTGAGTTATACTTCAAAGGCTCAGATTTAAGAAAACTAGCTGATCTCCAAACTGAGCACTGGAAGCTCTGAACTAATATTTGTGATACATTTAAGTAAAAAATTTCCCAAATATTTCAATTTTTATGTTTATACTTGTTTTGAAATTATAATCATTCCCTCTATCCCCTTCCCCTGTCCAGCTTTTCTCAGATATCCTCCTAGCTGTCTTTCAAAATCGTGATGTCTTTTTCTTTAATTGTCGCTACAATACACACATACACACACACACACACACACACACACACACACACACACTTTTTCACTATACCAAGATTGTTAAAGAAGCATGATTTCAATGTCATATCATATTATTCTTTATATGAACTCAAATTACTACTTAGTTATTCACATATGAATCTATTTACCATCTCATATTTCTAACAACAGTTATGCCCAGGCCATGGTAATCTTCCAAACCATCTTATTTACCTTTCATCAAATTTTACCTGTCATCAAATGTTTTACTTAATATCAAACAGTACAAGAAGCAGTGAAAATGACTAAATTTATTACATCCTAAATTATTAACACTAGCACTCATTGGTCCTCAATTAATAAATATAGTAGAATTAATTTTAATCATAGCTAACAATATGTTACATGAGGAATAAAGTAGCTTTATTTTCCTTAAAATGATTAATTTTGTTCCTGTTTCCTACATCAATTTTTCTCCATCAATTTTACACTTGTATCTTCAGTTATGATATTTGATCAACTACTTATCTCACTGCATAGAACAGACAATGAGTCCACAGTGCTTTCCATATCTGCTGTTACCACACTTAAACAATTAATATCTAAATTACCACACATATTAGTGGATAGCTACAACTCAGCAATAGAAGTGATTGCTTTTCCTCTCTACAAAAAATGGAACCAGAGGGACATTGCTATACAACAGTTAGAGCTTGTGAAATGCAACTCAAAAACGTAAGGTTCAGAAGTTTTGTGATATTTGTATTGTGTGCAGTACACACCTATATTTGGTGAGGGGGGTTTCCACTCCCTCTGTACCACTCTCCTTACCAATTGTCTCATGGTTCTGTCATCGGCAATGTCTTAAGAACTTCACCTAACTTCAGGCCTCACTTTCATCATAGATTCATACCAAGGCCTCTCAGGGCATTTATGCAGACACTTCTCTGCCAATCATTGTTGGCCTCAGCAGCTCTCAAAACTTCAAAGGAACAGTTCACAACTCCCTCATTCTGTCATTCATTTCTCCAAAACCAGCACCACATGAGTGAAACTGTCAATTTCGTTTGCCATTCTGCTGCCTCCCCCGCCTTGAATCACATCGACTGTACTTTTTGTATCCAGTTGCTTCCTAGGAGCATAAAGCTGTCCTTCACAAGCTGCAAGCTTAAGTGGGTTCAGAAGTTTTGTGATATTTGTATTGTGTGCAGTACACACCTATATTTGGGGGGGTGGGATCTAGCCCTAAGGGCTCTGTTTTCTACATTCAAGCTTAGAATAGGAGGGTTTCCATAAGTGTATTAATCTCTGTAATAACTGTAGCCTCTCCTTATGCACAACTCTTGTCTGCAACATTAAAGTTCTTAGTCTTCCTTTAATCTCCAAGCTGCGTTTGTATTTCTCTCTGCCCCACTTGCTCTATTTCGTCTTAGAACTACATAAGCCTTATCAGAACTCCATTCCACAAACCCAATGTGACATAGTCTTAAAACTGTCTCTCTCAAGAAAACTATCCCATTACCTTCAAATTTATCCTTAGGAAAAATTCTTAGCACAAGAGAAAAATGGAACCAGATTCTTTACCAAAATATTATAGGAATGGCTGTTAGCCTAGTTGCTGAAATGTCTTGAACTAGACCTCTATAGTCTTCTCCCTCAGCATTGTCTTCTAGACTTCAATAGGATGGCTTAATAAGCCATTTCCACAGCATTAAATCACTTTGAGCTTTTTATTCCAAATTCCGAAAGCATTCCACATTTTTTCCAAAAAAAAAAAAAAAAAAAAAAAAAAAAAAAAAAAAAAAAAAAAAACCCGATCTGTTTCTTCACATCAACATCCCACTTCTGGTACCAACTTCTGTATTAGTTATATTACTATCGTGACAAAGCAACATGACCAAAAACAGGAAAAAATTTATTTTGGCTTATACTTCCAAAGGATTAGAGTCCATAATGGAGGGAACAGCATGCAGGCAACACACACAATAGCCAGAACAAGAAACTGAGACCTCATGTGCTTCCATGCAAGCATGAAAAAGAGGGAGAGAAAAATGGAAATAAGGTGAGCATGAGGCTGTGTAACCACAAAGCCTGGCCCAAGTGATGAACTTCCCAGAACAAAGCTGTGGCTCCAAAGCCTCATGATATAGTGCAACCAACCAGGGAACAAGGCAAGCTTGAGACAAGGTGTCCCGTTGCTCAGGCTAGCCCTGAGCTTGGTATGAAGCTAAGACTAGCCTTGAACTCACGATCCTCCTAGGTATACCTTGGTGTACACGACTACACAAACCTTAAGGTTTCTGTATTTCTGACCCCTACCTTATCCTGCCTCTTTCAAAGAGCAAGTTTCGAGCAAGGCATAAAAGTTAAAATTCATAGAAAGTTGCATAATCACCATATGATAAAGATTTTTATATCATTTTTTTTGCAGATTTGTAATGGCAAAATTTAAATACCATAACATTCTCTAAGTATAATTTGCAACTCAATGACATTTTGAAATTTCATAAATCTGACATCATTGCCTTAATCAAGCTTCAGAACATTGTCATCACTTCAAGGATTTCCCTTATAATTTTCTACTTTGAATGATCCGAAGGCCTTAAAGAATCTAAAAATAGCTAATAAAGGGGTGCATGCTTGCAACCCTAGTAGTTCTTGGTAGTTATAGGCAAAAGGGCTATGATGTCAAAGCCAGCCTGTGCTACAAAGTGTATTACTGGGAATGACATAGTGAGACCTTGTTTCAGATATTCATCCTATCCCATAAAATATAAATAAATAAGTATTACAATTAAGATATTAATTTACAGAGAATTAATTTCTGTGCTACAAATCCTTTTCAGAATGGGATCTTCAAACTTTGGCATTTTCTATTTTATCATAATGTCCAAAGTCAGAACTATGTGGAGAGATACAGAATAGAAAGCCCCATGAAGAACAATCAACCACTGATTAAGGTAATCTCAGGTATGAGAAACTATGTAATCTCAATCGAGATAGTAAAGAGATTCACACATGTACAAAAGTGCAACAGTATAACTCTTCTTTGGGAAAGGGTTATTGTTTCATAAAAATTTTCATGATGATCTCTAATTGTTTGAGAATTTTTATTTTAAATGGATTTGTTATTTAATTTATGTTTCAATTTATAATAAAGCAAGCATTAACATGTCAACTGAATCTTGAAATTTTGTGAGTTATCAGACTCCAAATAGTGGTGATTTTACACTTAAAATGAGCTCTATTTTAGCAGAGGTGTTAGTGGAACAAATGGTTCATACATGCTTCCTATAAAGCAGATAAACCTGGTGGGAGTAAGAAACCCATCCTAGTTTTATCTTGGATATGAGGACAGAGTCATGCCTGAAAGACTGAAGAGACAGCATCTACCTGCAACTCGACCTTTGCCAAACTGGAGACATTTGAGGAATGGCTGGATTTGGAAGGATGCTTCAGAAAAAGGACATATTGCTCATATACCAGAGAACCAAAGTCAGAGAAACCCATGAAATCTCAAGAGGTGTTGCAAGAATTTCATCCTCCCAGTATCTCCTTAAGGCTTCTCCTGATAGGTAGGATGGAACAATAATGAAAAAAAAAACTTAACTTTCTTCAGAAAAACTAGAAACACAAGATTACATAAGAAAAGCAAATGGAACTTATCTGCTTACATGCATAGGAAATTTACTTTTGTGCACAGATGTAACATCATTGATACAATAAACAGAAAAACAAGAGATAGAAAAGTGGCATGCAATAGGAAGCTTATTTTTCCCTTCTCGGCCAGCTTTATAATTCTGATGTGAAAATGAGGCAAACACAAGTTTTTCCCCAAGAAAGAGCCACTCAAATACAAAATAAAAACTATAAGGAGCCTTGAATGTGTGCTCGATGATAATGCTTCTCAGATTATGAAAATTCCCAGGGTGGAAGAAGAGAAGGCTAAGTCTGAGCCACAAGGAGAGCAAGGAGTGACGCAGTGTTCTGAGATGAATGGCTGGAGAAACTCCCTCACTCTCACATGTGAAAATCCAAGAGGGTCCTGTAACCCAGAGGCCAGTAAACTCCAGGTTTTTTCATGCCTGTACCTAAGCCTCACATATTCTATAAAGAATGCTCTCTAATTTTTATGGGGTTTTTTTGGTGTTGACCTTTTTCGATTTTTCAAAACAGAGTGTCTATCCAGAAACTAGCTATTTTAGACCAGGCTGGCCTTGAACTCAGAGAGACCCACCTGCCTCTGCCTCCCAAGTGCTAGGATTAAAGGCATGCGCCACCACTGCCCAGCTGACTTTGCACGTTTTTAACAGAGAAAAACATGGACAATTTTGTAGACATTAATTTCATTCATACTTTTCATATAACTTTTAAAATGAGAGGAAAAGCAAGCAGTCAATGAAAAGAGAACCACAGATGTCTGTATCATGGAATCGTTAGAAAAGGATTTTTCTGTGAATAAATGGAAAATATCCAAGAAAGAAGATGAAATTCACCAAGCCATTGGAATTATGAAAAAAAAATTTATGACAAATTGAGTAATCAAGGTTAAAATTTCAAAATACCAGCAAAAGAAAGACTGTTGGTCAAAGAAGGGTATCAATAAGAGTAACGGGCATGGAGGAAATAGGAAAGGAGGAAACAAGAGAAAACATGATATGTATGCTTCACACATGTATAAAGATATCATGATATACATGAGTGGTTTGTATGCTGCTTACAATTAATTAAAATGGGTCTAAAATATAAAGATTGTAAAACATTCAGTAACAGTTAAAAACATGTTATGTGCTCAGTAAAACTATACACCTTGACCAATTGATCTAGAATCATAGAACTAAGAGTAGAGACATTTCAAAACTTTTCTTTTACTCTATCGAGTTTTATTGTTTATTCTTTATTTACTCTGCTTCCATTGAACATATATATGTTTGTGTGTGTGTGTGTGTGTGAGAGAGAGAGAGAGAGAGAGAGAGAGAGAGAGAGAGAGAGAGAGAGAGAGAGAGTTACTGTTATATTGCTGTGAAGAGATAACATGACCAAGGCAACTTACATTAAAATTAAGGAGCTGACTGGGGGCTTGCTTATGGTTGCAGAGGATGATCCTGTAACTAACATGACAGAGAACATGATACCAGGCAGGCAGTCATGGTTCTAGAGCAACAGCTGAGAACTTACATCTGATCCACAAGATGCTGGGGGCAGGATGTAGATCAGCACGAGAAAAAGAGATTGGACGTGACATAGGCACTAGAAATCTAATGTCCAACCCCAGTGTTGTACTTTCTCCAATGATGTCACACCTAATCCTTCTTAAAGGAGTTCCACCGATTCTGAACCAAGAATTTAAATAAATGGGCTTTCCATGGATCATCTCCTTCAAACCATAGCAATATATGTACATATGGCAATTATATAATTTTACCTTTCTGTGTCTTTAGTTCTAGCACTCTTGTATTCTTTAGTATTTTATCTCAATCATTTCCTAATTATTGTATTTTCTCTGATTTCTTCAAATCTACTATATATGCTTTCATCATTTTATATGAATACCAAATGTTTTCTTTGTTTTTATTTGGTCATATCATTTTCAAAGGATAAAAATCCAGAGTAAATGATCCTAAGGGTATAAATCCTTTTGAATTATCTCTCTGCCTTCTGAACTAAAATCATATAAATATTTGCAGAGCCAAATTAAATATCTATAATCATATATATGTATGTAAAAGATAAATAGGAAAAAAAATAGAAAGTACCTAACAACAAAAAAGACAGGCAGGGACTGTATTGGTCTGCACCAAGTTCTGTGCATGCATTTCATCATTGTGCATCTTGGTGTTTTGTGGGACTCTTAACAGTGGGACCAGGCGTTATCTCTGACTCTTTGGCCTGCTCTTGGG
Organism: Ondatra zibethicus; assembly: GCA_004026605.1. Taxonomy (NCBI): domain Eukaryota; kingdom Metazoa; phylum Chordata; class Mammalia; order Rodentia; family Cricetidae; genus Ondatra; species Ondatra zibethicus. The sequence goes on from PVIU01005034.1 coordinate 21,243, forward strand.
ACTCTTCCCCTTATTGGGTTTCCTTCTCCAGCCTAGATATGAGGATTTTTGCCTTGTTTTATTGTATCTCATTTTGTCCTGTTTTGCTGTTGTATCTTGGAGGCCTACTCTTTTCTGACAAGGAAAGGGAGGTACAGTGGATTGGAGAAAGAGGAAAGTTGAGGGGAGATCTGGGAAGAGTGGAAGGAAGAGAAACTGTACTGAAGATATATTGTGTGAGAGGAAAATCTATTTTCAACAAAAATAATGTTTTTAAAAATGTTAAAGAAAGACAAACGTACTTTAATTAACTTAAGCATAAAAATCCCAGCAAACAGCTTTCAGAACACTTAGATTATCAAAATTCTCCTTTAGTTAAAATGATTTTAGGTAGCCTAGGTTGTGTCACAAGTCACATTCAATGTAAGGATAATGATCCACCTGCATTGAATATGACATTACATAAAACTGAATTTTTAACACAGGAGGTGATTCATTGAGCAGATTTCACTTTTCCTCTGAGTCCCTATATTGATAATGGCAGGTTTGTACAATGGCCAGAATGCTGTTTCCCCACTAAAAAGACCAGATGAGGAAGAATACCCCCGCAACTGCCAACCCCACAGGCACTCCCTAGAAACCCACTGGCCATGGCAAGACAATCTTCACTCATCCTCCTGTCCTCAGACTTCAATCCCCAAGCCTTCTCCCAGATTTTCAGCAGATCTTTGTCCATGGCATGTTCTTCCTCTCTGTTCCCATTCCCAGGCATCTACTCAGATCCCAGGCACACTCAGCTTCTCCCTAACGTGGTCCCTGCCTGTGGAATCTCTCAGATCCCCATTCTAGTGCATCTTCATTCCTTAGTACCATCTCCCAGTACCTAGAAATTCCAGAGATTCCCACTGCCCCCCTCCATGGCAGGATCTCTGAAGCATTACCTACATGGTGAGCCACAGCTGCCACACTCTCCCAAGAACCAGAGAGAGCAAAAGAAGCCAAGAAACTGAACACAGAAATAGACACTGGGAAGATGACAGGATCTTCAACAAATTGTGCTAGTCTAACTGGGTGGTTGCAAATAAAAATATCAAAATAAATCCATACTTATCATCCTGCACAAAACTCAACTCCAAATGGATCAAAGGCCTTAACATAAACGAGATACATCGAATATGATAGATGAGTAAGTAGAGAATGCTCTGTAGTTACCTAAGAGACTAGCACAAAATAAAATAATTTGCCATGTTGGTTCCTTCTGGGGGCTCAGAGGATGGATCTCTTCAAACTTTCACTGGTTGCCAGAATCTCTACGTCTCTGAGTTTTTCACAGCCTATCTCTAGATTCCTTTCTCTCATTAGTTGTTCTCTCTTTCTGTCCAAATTCCTCTCATATCAAGTCAAAATGTATTTAATTAGCACCTAGTCTAATATAACATGACCTCATCACAACTTAATATCTAAAGACATCACATTTGCATGCACAGGATTTGCATTACTACTGGAGTATACATTAGAGGATGCATTTAAAAATGCAGAACAAAAATCACATGATCCACTGAAAATATAAAAATGCATAACATTTTAAATGAGCTTTTGGAAGATTTTTGCCTTTAATAAGAAGCTATGGCCATTATTTCTACAAGACTGACAAAAAATTAAGTGACTGACAAGACTCCTTCAGTGTGCTTCCATGCCTTCTTTCTCAACATGATGTCTATGGATTAAAATAGTAAGGAAAACTGACTATTATTTAATTGGCTATTACTATTTAAACATTACAACTTAAAGACTGTCTTTTTAAAATTTTCATGCACTATACATATCTGTACAAAGACAGATGAGGGAGGAAATAATTTGACTTCCTTCACTCTGTTTTGAAAAATTTGGGAATCTTAGGTTTGTCATTTGAGGAATCATATCTTAAATTTGAAAACTCTACTTGTCAACGTTTCTTAAGTTCTGAGTCGTAATTCTACAGTGTTGTACTTATATTAATCCTTAATATTTTTCAAACATTTTGTTCAAATCACAAAAGGCCCAAAACCATTATTTGGCTTATGACTAAATAAGGAAAATATGCAACATGGTCATGTACTCCATCTCACTTTACGAATAAATAAAAACTGCAAAGATTCACACTGGTGGTGAAGTCTAAAAACAGAAGAACCTGTTTAAAAAAAAAGGAGGCTCACAAGAAGTCATAGGAAATAGAGAAAATGGTAAGAAGTTGAAAAAAAGTTGCATTACCTCTGCAAGGGTTCACAGGGAACAGAGAGTCACTATGGGACTTGAGAGGGGATACTATTACATTAGTCTTCAGAAAAAAATAAACAAAATTATTTTCTAGTTACACGTATCAGGTGTGTAGGAAATGACAGTTATGAGTTGATTTTAAGCAAACCCTCTACATTGCCAAAGCTCCCTCATTTTCAAAAGGACTCTCATAGAACATACAAAACTAAAATTGAGTATACTTACTTACCAAAACTTGTAGCATGGTTGAGTGAAAGAGGAAGAAATGTCATATGAATGCCTGTGTCACTGCTTTCAGGTAACAGCATTGGAATTTACGTATTTTCCTGACAGCAGCATCTGCCACTTCACCGGAAAGCTATGAGAGAGCACTAGAACTGTGATTCAGTGGCTAGCATGCCCACTTATAGATCAATATATGGCAATCAATCCCTTCATACTATTAAATTAAAACAAGGAGTTCTGTCAGCCTTTCCATTTCCAAATTAAAAACACTTCACAGACCAACAAGGGCTACACAGAAGCAAGTACAGGCGAGACAGAGCTGAGCACGTAACGACCCAGACAATTGCCTGCTTGCGGTCTTCTCACCCCAAGTGAGCAACTCGCCACCACACAAACAACTTCAATACTATTTAGAGAGTTTGTAACGCCAAGGCTCAAAAGAGACTTAACTATGTGGAGGTTGGTTTTATCACATATGACATAAATCAACTAGGCTTGCAAGTAATGACTTAATGAGATTCTGAAAAGCAACTCCATTACTCTGAAATGAAAAAAAAATTCTCCTTCGTTGTATCAGAAAGCAAGGTATTACCAGAAAAGGTAGAGAATTTGTCATAAAAGGATAGTTGAATGAAAATGATGACCAGAACAACTCTATCTCTAGTGTAGTTAACTAATTTCGCTTTGAGTTATAAAAGCATATCACAGTATATATAAAATGAACCGTAGCTATGCAAAGGCCTGGCACTGGCCTCCTCAGCTATGGATTTCTTATTTCTCAATACGGAAAATCCTTCAACTTGCCTGTCATTTCCAATGTGTTTGATAATAGAATTAGTCCCTGACATCATACAGTACTAGAGCACCTCATGGTGAGGTGAAATATCCTTTTTCCTCTATGAACACTTCTATGTATAGGCCTAATTATTTCATTTCACTTTCTGCTATGGCAAAATTTGTTAATTATACAATGCAGGTAATTTATAAACCAGCTGATTTTTTTTAGCGTACTGAATAATTTTGGAAATTTCAAACAAGATAAATGCTGATATCGTAATTTCAAACCAGTTTTTAAAAAATGGTTCTGGAACAGTCATTGAAGTCTATACGCAGTGCCCTCCCATTGAATGGATTCAATGAAATATGTTGAGGTAATTCAAGACAGACACAGATTTAAAAGAAATTGAGTTGAGGATATTTGCCCAGTTACTCTCTCCAAGCTTTTAGCTACCTGAGGTATACTGTGGTCAAAAATATAAGCAGAAAATTCTGGATGGAAAATACCGTAGGGATTTTATGCAACTTTTAGTATAATCTGCTATAATTTTTCAACTTTTATTAGTTATTGCTGTTGTTTCTCACTATGCCTTGCTAATAACTATATCACGCAATAGTTGACACATAGGAAAAATGAGAACAGTGGGGTTTGTGTTTTCTGGAGTTTCAAGTACTCCTTGGGGTCTTGGAATGTGTCCCCAATAGATCAGGAACTGCATTTGTAAAGCTTTGAGGAAAACTAAGGAGTGAAATCATATTTTCCCTCATGAACTGATTCATCTTTATGTGCATAGCTTGTCTTTTTTCCCTTTGGTGCAAAAATCTTATATTTATCTTTAGAGCCAGAACCACGATCTTTACATTTTACTTTTAACAGTCATTTTGTCCATTCCATGGGCAGGCTTACCAAACTAAAACTCTGTTTTTTAGTATCAGAATGATTCTGATGAGCAGCAGAGTTGGGTCACACTTTTATTCATTCCAAGTTGTTAAAATAGTAAAAAACTGGATTTTTAATCCACAGAGTTTCTATTGTATTGCAATGTTAATATTCTCCTCATAGTACTCGCATGCATAAATCACAAACATAAATTTATCTCCTAATCTATTTCTACTATGAAAGGACACACGAGTCTGACAAATTAGCTGGACACACTTGGACAGTGGCATGAATAATCACAGTGACCACTCATAGAACCTCCATCGAGTTCAGCGAGAATGGCCTGTCCACTCAGATCCCTTCACAATTTGTCCTCAAGCCTTTCAGATAATATTATCTTGACTTTTATGATGATCAATCTCATAATTTTCCTTATGGTTCTATCTTTTATAAGCACGTAAATATTGATCAGAGTTCTGTCTCTTTTACTTCATATCCATAAGAACCAACAAAAAATCAATCAAAGGCCTTCCTTTTATGCAATGTACATTTTACTAAAATGCAGTCATGGTATTAAAGTTAGCTTTAGTTTGTTTAGTTTCTTGCTGAATGACCTTTCATTTAATACATCTAGCAAAAATATGTTTGTCTTCTCTAGTATAAATGGGTATGGAATAATTTTTCTTATTAGGGCAATTCTGAACAAATCTTCAAAAAGAATCTCTGTGATTGTCCCTATGTCTCTTCATCCACGTGAGGATTTGTTTGTTCATAACCCCATGAGCACACTCAGGTATAATGTTAACTTAGGCAAACAAAGCTCAGATAAATTCAAACTGCTTATAAACTTGCATACCGTCTCGTTATGGATGGTTATCTTCATTGCATCACATCCTCCAGCATGCAGAATTGCTCGGTTTTCAAATGATTATTAAATATATTATCAACTAACACACACGATGCTGTTGTTCGAGTCTACTTTTTGTTTTAAACACTTGTTCAAAATTTTTGAAGATTTCAAGTGAGTGTTTTGCTTATGGATATGTTCTCTCAATTTCCTATATGTAATTTCTCATCAACTGTATACACTATAATCATTCCTCTCATTTTGAGGGTAATCTTTTCACACATGTTATGATTTCCTGGAGGAAAAATGAGCTCTTACTTTTAATGCAGATAAATTTATCAGTTTTTTTTCATGAACAAGTAAAATGGATTTGCAGTAAGTCCTTACTGTTATTTCTGACGAAAATGACATTTTTCTGTCTCCTTAAACTTTAGTATTTCCAGTGCTAACTTTGCATTTAAAAAATATAGCATACAGTTGCTACATTGAATGAGAATTTAGTAGCAATTTTGCAAATTTTTGCAATAACTCTCCAGTTCATATGATCAGATATACAGCGACACTGGTAACTATCATCTTAGTCCCAAGTGAGACTCCCTTAAATATGTTATTGACATTACAAATTTAGCTTAGCATGTTTCAAAATACATGTAAATTAAAATCACGCAGTTGCTACCTCCTTTCCTCTTCTCTTGCACACTTTATTGGAGGGACCTAGCCATACTACTCCTTTTTCTTACCATATAATTTTCTTCTTTACAATTAGGTGGACAGAAACAATATCTATGTTTCCAGAACTATACACTGAGAGCTTTTTGCCCAGCTACATATAATGTGATTCTGAGCATTTTGTAAGACATTTTTGATGAACATATGCATCCCCTTTTGCAGAATGATCCTAGAATAAAATCACTAAGCCTTAGGATATGTCTGTGTTCCACAGGAGAAAATACTACTAATATGCTTTCCTGACTATATTTTCCTTCATTTGTCGTGCTAAATGTTGCCAGGCTTCTAAACCCTGCATACTGTAGATTTAATTAGTTCTGGAAAATATGTTGCCATTTTATCTTAAAATACTCCTTTTGAACTTTTTCTCCTATCCATTTCTCTGGAGACACCAATGATACGGTCTTTTAGGGTCTCTATTTGTAATAATTTTTGCTCTCATCTCTGATTGGAGTGTGCCTGTCTGTCAATACCGCATTTTCAATGCTTCTTCAGATCTATTTTCCAGTTGGCTGGTTCTTTCTCCAGGAATGTCTATCTGCTCACGGGTGTAAAATATGCTTTCAGAATGCTTCAATGGTATCCTCCCTTTGTTCCTATTAAGGGTTCAATTATACATACACTGTTAAACAATTTTTGGTTGGATCTTACCTAAATGTATTTGACCATATTTTTCCACTGAGATATTTTATGCATATCAAGACTCTCCACAAGTATACTGATGTTAGCTGTGTAAGTTATTAATTTGTAGCTGTATATAAAAGTTCAACTTATTGTGTATTTTGGAATTTTCTACAAGTGTTAGTGCCTCATTCTAACTTTGTTTCATTTACTTTGTTTTGTTGTTTTTGATGATCTTTTTCTATTTCATTATAAACCTCTTCATGCAGCTGAGATGGGTCAGTGGTACAGCATTCATTGCCTTCCAGATGACCCTAGTGGAAATTTCAACATCCACATCAGATGTCTCACACCTACCTGCAGCTGTGGCTCCAAGATACCCAACACCTCTGACCTCTATGACCTCATGCATGCAAATGCAGATGCCATGTGCACACACACACACCACAAATATGCACACACACATACACATACACATACTTCCCACGGCACACACAAAAACATACATACACATACCCCTCACAAACACCACAATACACATTCCACATATACCCCACGAACACGCCCCCAGACATACACTACATTTACATACACCACATACACACACATCTCTTAATTTTTAATATGGATATTTTACTGTAACCTATATATTAGAATAATATATACTAGAATGTAATATATATATACTAGAATACTCACTGACAGAAATAAGAAGTTGAAGTGCTGATCCAGAGTACCACCTAAAGCTTAAGTGTGGAGGCATCTGCCTTCAATCCCAGCAGTGGGAGGCAGAGACAGGTGGATCCAGGAACTGACAGGGTGCTCAGTTAACGTCGATGTGTAACTGTGGGTTCAGCAAAAGATCCTTTTCCCAAAATATAGGGTGAATACAAGATTAAGGAAGACACTGCAAAGTTATCTTTTGCCCTCCACATGTCTGTCTCTGTCTCTCTCTCTCTCTCTCTCTCACACACACACACACATGCACACATGCAGAAACACACTCACATGCACACGCATACACGCATGTTATTTTTCAGGTATTTTTATTCCAGGTGGAAGACAACTATTTTCCTGGAATAAGTTCTGTGTGCTGCCTTCATACTTTTAACTTTGAATCAGTTTCTTCATTACCATGCTGATATATATTAAAACTATTAATTACATATTTTTCATATTTTAATTTCTCCTTCCATGAAATAACTGAGTTGATTAAATTATCAAAGATAATAAAATGTGACTAGATAAGACCAGGTGGTGTTGGTGAACTCTTTTAATCCCAGTAGTTGGGAGGCTGAGACCAGAGGATCTCCTTGAGTTTCAGACTAGCCTGGTCTATAGAGCAAATACCAGAACAGCCGTAGCTACACAGAAAAACCCTGAACATAAAGCAGACTAGCAGATTTCAGAACATGGTGAAGTACTTTAACTTTCTATGTATTCTTCTGATTTTATATAAGTATGATTTTCTGTATCATATACATTATTACAATACCACAACTTTGGACTTGAAAGTAATTATGCTATAGACAAGTAAGGATTATGCTATTTAGCAAGTGTTTCGTATTTATAAACATTTAATGCATCTATTTGTAACATTAAATAGAGTAATGAAAGCCAAATAATATTGCTTCTTTAGATAAAATATATTAGTAAGACATGCTCATTAATTTATTAAGATTATTTCTAAATGATATAATTAAAAATTAAGAGATTAACAAATTACTATTTCAAATAAAAATGCCTCTAAAAGCCTGGGGAACATTGTGTATTCATTTTTTTCTATTATCCTGTACTTCTCTGTTTCATATCATATTTCTTTCTCTTTCTCATTTTCATAAGTATTGAATTTCTTTTCCCTTTCATGTCTTTAATCTATATGCTGTTATCAGCTTCACATTTTCTATAATATTCAATTATTACTATTTTATACCTTCACTCAGTTTACACTAAGTATTTATAAATTAATATTTTCTCTGAGACCTCTCATCTAGTAATGAAACCTTCTGAAGGTATAAATAATGTATAATGAATGTCAGATATTTTATAAACCTTAGTGTTAAAAAAATGTTTGTCTATTTCATTACCTGTTCAACAATTTTATTTTACTCCTTAAAAAGCTGAAGGAATTCTAAAAATATATGATTAGTAAATCATCCCTTATATGCACCATGGGAAGTATAAGTCTGGAACTCATAAAGCTAAAATGGAAAAAATAACATTTTTGGCGGCAAATGTTAAACCTTATACAGTATAGATACATTCAATGGGTTTCTTTCTTATATTCTTATAGTATGAATTATATCTAATGATTATTTTTTTTCTTTAAGCCAAGCTATTTATCCAACAATTGACAAATCAAGCAGTTGTTTAGTAAAATTTCCTGGTTAGTGATACAAATCACTAAAACAAAATTTGAAAATATAAAATGTTCTTTTCAAGAGAGACTTATTAACAATAAAACTATAGTCCCAAGTTTATTTAATCTTCTCTTTAATATGATCCAACCATACATAATTACCTAGTTTATCTTATTAAAATGCTGATTTTGAAAACACTAGAAAATGGGATATATATATATATATATATATGCTAAAACATTTACTTTACATAACCGATTAAAATTCAATTGATGGTCATTCATAGCTGCAATATCATAAGATATCATAGATACAATAATTCTGGTATCTTCTATGTTCATTGATGTACAAACCTGATGCAACCCTCCCTGACATAACTATCATGTAAACAACACTATTTCTTTTGGCTCAAGAATAAAGGATGCTCTGGCTGACACTGAGGCAAACGGATTTAGAGTTTTTGTGGTTTAAACATCTCATTAAATACAAAGCTGTCAACCAGTATTATTTACCTCATGGAAATCTAGAAGAATATCTAGCATGTGTTTTGTATTTAGATATGTGAGTTCTAAAACATAAAATCTTTCTTCTTCCTTTTATTTATTTTTATTTCTTCATTGTTTTATTAATTATATATTTTTCTCTACTCCCCTCCCTGCCTCTCCCATCCCCCTCTACCATCTCCGATGGTCCTCATGCTCCCAATTTTCTCAGGAGATCTTGTCTTTTTTCTAATTCCCATGTATATTAGATCCATGCATGCCTCTCTCAGGGTCCTCTTTGTTGTCTAGGTTCTCTGGGATTGTGAATTGTAGGCTCTTTTATTTTTCTTTATGTTGAAAAGCCGCTCTTGATTAAGTACATATGATATTTGTCTTTCTGGTTCTTGGTTAACTCTCACTCAATATGATGTGTTCTAGATCCATCCATTTGCTTGCAAATTTTAAGATGTCATTATTTTTCTGTTGTGTAGTACTCTTTGGTCGAGGGGCATTCAGGTTGTTTCCAGGTTCTGGCTATGACAAACAATGCTGCTACGAACATAGTTGAGCACATATCCTTGTGGTATGATTGAGCATCCTTTGGATATTTACCCAAAAGAGGTATTGCTGGATCTTGAGGTAGGTTATTGCCTAATTTTCTGACATCCAAACTGAAATCCAAAGTAGCTGTACCAGCTTGCCCTCCCACTAGCAGTGAAGGAGAATTCCCTTTACCCGACAACCAAAGGGGTTGTACCAGCTTGCATTCCCATCAGCAATGCAGGAACGTTCCCTTTTCCCTACAACCTCTCCAGCATAAGTTGTCATCAGTGTTTTTTATCTTGGCCATTTTTACAGGTGTAAGATGGAATCTCAAAGTTATTTTGATTTGCATTTCTCTGATGACTAAGGATGTCGAGCATTTCCCTAAGTATCTTTCAGTCATTTTAGATAAGTCTCGGTTGTAATGAGTCCACTTGTTGGTTCCTGGCAGCTCAGCCCTGAAATAAGCATACAGAAACTGTATTAAGTCACTGCTTGGCCCATTAGCTCTACCTTCTTATTGGCTAATGCTTACACATTAATTTAACCCATTTCTATTAACCTGTGTATTTGCTACATGGCTGTGGCTTACCAGCTAAAGTTCCAGTGTCTGTCTCTGGTGGGGCCACATGGCTTCTCTCTAACTCTGCCTTCTTCTTCCCAGCTAAGTTTAAGAATTTAAACTCATATAACCTCAACGAAAGGTCAAGATCAAGAACAGATTCTGAGGACTCTCTACAGAACTGAGATTTTGTGATACATAGTATGTGAGTATAGTTTCTTGACCTATTTTTCTAGGGATATCATAAGATGCAAGATTTCTGGACCAAATTCTGGAAAGAAGTTGATAAAGACTTATAGTAACATGTGATAAGTTTGAAGCACTATTAACTAACTATGTAGTCACAAATCCTGGACATGCTTGATTGTCCACCATCACTAGAAACTACGACTCCATTGCTGACATTACATTCTTTGTGCAACATAAACACACTGACTCTAAAACTGACTAGGAATCTTTTTGATTGATGGCTAGTTTTCATAATACTAGAAGATGGTATGAAGGTCCTAAATGTATAAGGATATCAGTGGTCTTACTCAGCTATGAACCCAGTAAGCTACAAGATTGACTGCCACAGAAGACTTACTACTAGACCAGGAGTAGCACTACTGTTTTGATGTTACCAAGTACTGTGTGATTGGATTTCAGGCCTGCTCCACAAGAACAAATTCTTGACTACTGTTCTAAGTCAGGTCAAAACTCCATGGCTATTGAGGTCATAGGCTTTGAGAGGTGAAAATTATTATTGTTGTTTTATTAAATGTCATATTGTCAAACTGTATTCTAACTGTTTTTGTTAACATCACTAGATGTGAGCTGTTTTCAAACTTGATCAGAAAAGCTGTTTTTCCACCTTCGGAAGATGTTGGTAAAGAGACTCAAAACTTGTCCAAATGCTCGAGAATAAGTAGTGTGAATACTCAATTTTATATAGCACATCTGTATCAGTACCTGCTGCTCTCAAAGATCAAGGAATATCAAAAGAGGATGGGAAATAATAATGTAAGATTGGGGAGAAGTACTTTGAAACAATATTCTTGAGACATATCATGACTACCATAATCATGAATTTAGAAATGCCCTCACAGAAGCTGTGGCTACTTACACAGAACCAGTATAAGATAAAGTCAGTAAATATTCCCACATAACTTGTGGCCAGACTCAAAAGCCACATCACTAGTTAAAAAGACATCTGCCATTGTTATTGGATCCTGAAAGGATAATCAGTTTCTTTGGGGTTGTATACATGTGTATGTTCCTGTACTCTAGAGGATGATGCCCACACATCCATGTTCATATAGGTGGCACTAATTGGATACAGTTGCGGGGGTAGGAAAATAGGAGAATAATTTGAGTGAGTCCAGAAGTGGAAAATTATATAAGGATAAGGAATTATATAAGGATGACTAATCAGAAATATTAACAAATAAGTAAAATAAAATGTTCCATAAATTAGTTTTAATAATTCCTATCACATTTAATTGCTTGACATTAACTAATTGAGGACAGTGTAGGAAATTTACATTATGATTCTTCCAGGATAAGAGTCAGAGGGGTGAAGAACATAAAGAGGACAAGGACCTCTAAATTAACATGAGCAAAGTTTGTATGAACTCACAGACTAAAACAGTATGCATACATTCTGCATGAGTCCATACCAGGTCCTCTGTATACATATTTTGGCCTCAAGTATAATGTTTCTATAGGAATCCTGAGTGTGGAAATGATGGGTCTCTGGTTGTTGTGCCCTCTCTTGGTTTATTTTCTGTTTGTTTGACTTGTCCAAATCAATATGATAGTTTTGGTTATATCTCTATATATTTTATCTTGCTAGGTTAAAGAGGTCCCTAAACTGGAACTGACCAAAATGCCTCTTCCCAGAGAATTAACTTTTGTGGTACCATGAGGGAAGTAACCAATAGTCCTACATGCTTATGATGATTATGAACCATAAGACTAGCATGGCACAATAACCTTGTGAGATAGAAGTTGTGTGTGGATCCTGGCAGTAGACACTAGCTCTCCTGTTGAACTCAAGACCCATGCAATAAGAGGGAAATTATGCCTAGTACTGGAAACCAACCAATGCTAATGAAGTTATGGATCTTGCAGGAGAACCTACAACAACCATTTTACTAAACCAACATAAATACTAACTGCTTATTAAGTATTTGTCCTTATACCCAGAGATAAGCACAGTCTTCACTCCTCATCAATGAACCTTCTCTTTGCAAGACCTGGAGACCATTACAGAAAGCCATTAACAATCAAAATGCACAGTCGCAGAGCCCACTCCCAATGGATAAAACTTTGAAACAACTCCTGCCCCTAAGGTTCAATAAATATTGAACAATGTGGAAGAGGAGGCAGAAAGATTGAAAGAATAGGAGGATCAGAGAGTTCACTATGAAAGTTTATCTCCTAATAATGCCAAAGGCTATACCTATAAAATCTCATTCCCACAATTTTCTAAACGAGGGTTGAACGAAGATAACAAGCACAGCAAATGAAGACATCACAAGGAAATGGGGATGGGGGATAAACATAGTCCTCAGCCCTCCACAAACAACTACAGGCAACAAAGAAATGCTGAGAGGAGAAGAAAATAGTCCTCCTCGGGGAAAAGCACACTAATTGGTTATTCATTGTCAAACAGTCAGCCCTTACAACCTACCTAGAGGTAAATTTATACAGTCTGAGGACTTTATATTTAGCAACATATATGTATATGTGTATATATGCACGTATATATACATGCATGTAACAACAACTAATAAAAAAGAAACAATGAATTTGAAAGAGAGATAGGAGGATCTATTGGAGATACAAGGAAAAAATGAAAAAGGGAAAATGATATAATTATACTATTATCTAAAAGGAAATAATTAAAAACCAGTACAGCAAATAAATGGAATAATACTGAAAAGAAGGGGAACAGGGGAGATGGCTCAATAGGTAAAGTTCCTAGGTGCAAGTCTAGAGACCTGAGCTTGATCTGGGAATCCATGTAAGGTGGAAAGAGATTAAAAAAAATGCCACAAGGTTTTGCCCTCTGACTTCCATATGCCTTTAGTTCCCTATCTGCACAATATGCATATTATATTATGTGGTTGCATATTATAACACCCTGCCCAAGGCTCAGGAAACATTGTGGAATGGAGGCAGAAAGATTGTAATAGCCTGAAAATGGAGACACTTGCATGAAATATTGCCATCTGGTTCTGACCTGATGTTTGCAGTCATGAACAGAAATATGTGTGAGATCTTCACCAAATTAAAAAGATATCTTAGGAAGGGTCTGATCAGGAAGAGGGTCAGAGAATGGGGCTGTGGCGAGAAAGGGTAGTGTAGGGACCTATGAGTGCATTTCAAGCATGTATGAAATGGAAAACATTTAAAGAAAAATAAAGTCCATGAAGAAGAGATCCACAACCAAGCACCAGGCTGAGCTCCAGTAATTCTATCGAAGAGAGGGAGGAGGGAATATATGAGCAAGGGAGTCAAGACGATGATGGAGAAATCAACAGAGACAGCTGAACCAAGCTCGTGGAAACTCAGAAACTCTAGACCTCCAGCTGTGGAGCCACCGTGGGACTGAAATACCCCTCCACATATGGGAGACAGTGGTGATGCTTAGACTATCTGTGAGGTACCTAGCAGTAGGACCAGCATCTATCCCTGGTGTATGAGCTGACTTATTGGACCCCATTCCCTATGGTGGGATGCCATACTCAGCCTTAATGCATGGGCGAGGTGTTTGGTCCTGCCCCAACTTAATGTGCCAGACTTTGTTGACTTCTCATGGGTGCCCTTGCACATTGGGAGGAGTGAATGGGAGGTGGGCTGAGAGGGACATAGAAGGGGAGGGGTGGGAGGGAGAATTGTGGATGGAATGTAAAATGAAATTTAAAAGAATAAAATGAAAAAGAAGTAATAGATAATGAAGTAGAAAATTATAAAGGTGTTTCATGTTTCAAATTAAATAATTTGAAAACAGCAAGGACTTAATATAACAAAAACAATAGTTCTGGTTGATGGGTAAAATGCTATTTTTCTCTTTCTGAATATGTGTGTGTGTGTGTGTGTGTGTGTGTGTGTGTGTGTGTGTGTGTGTGTGTGTTGTAGATCTTGGTAAAAATTCTTTGCCTTCCATTTTTATGTCAATTTTCTCTTTTTGTGTTTTATTAAATAGAGTAAACACAGTGGTTTTTTTACAAAATTAATAACCTGTTCCCCATGCTAGATTACCTGACCTTGCCTCAGCATAAGGGGAGGACCTCTATGCTGCCTCAACTTGATGCTCCATGCTTTTCTCAAGAGCATGGGAGGCCTGTCCCTATCTGAATGGAGATGGAGAAGTGGTTAGGAGGGGGGTAGATGGGAAACAGGAAGGGACTGGAGGAGAGAAGAGAGTGGAACCTTGTTGGTATGCAAAATAAATGAAAAGGGTTATTTAAATAAAAATAAATAAAAACTCCAACATCTATCACTTAATTGGCCTCTTCTTTCCTTATTATTTTATTTCACATGTAGGGGTATATTAACTGCATGTATATCTTTGTACCACCTGCAAGATGTGGCTGAGGAGGCCAGGAGAGGACATTGGATTCTGTCAATTGCAGCTATAGATGATGTTAGTCCTCATTTGGATGCTGGGTATTGAATCTGGGTCTATAGTAAAAAACCAATCAGTTCTCCAGAAGATCAGTCATTAACTGCTAAGTTGTCTCTCCAGCCCAAATTTGTTAAAGTTAATGAATCATATTTTTTTCAGGCACATAAGCAGAGAATGCTAACTTACACGCACAGCGTTTGCTTTTCAGCTTTTGAAGATATGTTCCTTAGCATTTATACCATCATCGTTGTGGTCCTGTGTGGTCCTGTAGGGCTCCATTCCCATCAAGCAGTGATGTTGCTTAGACTTACCGCAGACATTCCCTTGCCACTTTCTTCAATTAACTTCAATGAACCATTGCGAAGGAAAATCATGCCTGCTAACCTCGCCAAAATTGAATGTTACTCTTAACAAAAACTGTTTATGGCAAAATACTAACCTCTTTTGTCTCAATAACTACACAAATAAAGGCCCTATATGGAACAATGTTTTCAGCTTCTTAGCCCCTTTTCTCTCTGAGCCACCCTCATTTCTCTTCCTCTCTTCCTTTATCCCTCTTCCTTTTTCTTCTTTCTGCTCTCTTTCACTCCTTCCCACCCCCCCTTTTTTTTTTCTCATAGAGGGCTTCTTTCTATAGCCCTGGATGTCCCGGAACTCACTCTGTAGACCAGGATGACCTCGAACTCACAGAGCTCTTCCTGCCTTTCCTACTGAGTACTGGGATTAAAGGTGTGCCCTGCCACTGCCTGGCCTTTCTTTCAACCTTACCAATAAATGATAATCATTTTTGAAATACCTAATCAGCACAAAATCATAAATTGAGAAATTTAGATAAATATTTTTTAAAGATTCAGATGACGGGAATGTGCACAATGCATTTTTGTAATTATTAGGTCAATTGTTATAACCAAATGGTTTGCTCTTCCCTTATATTGAATTATACCCCTAGTAGGTAAAATCCTAAGTCAAGAGAAAAGTAAATAAGGCACCAAGCACTAAATTCTAGGAGACTGAATTACCTTTTTCATGGAGTAGAAATACTTTGAAAATTTAAGTATAACAGATTGTTGAAAGTCATGTTAATTAAAGCTCTGTCTGTCTGTCTGTCTCTCCCTCTCTCCCTCTCTCACCGCTATTGTGTTTGTATTAAACTACCTATTCCTTATACTATATATATATTTTTTCTAGAATGACTCTACTAATTACTAGTAATTTGAGGCATTTCAATAGTATTCTATGTAAACTTAAATATATAATATTAGCCAAACACAAAAATATATATTCATGTGTTTCACTTTCCATTTTTTTGAAATTACTATGAAGAAAAGCATTTAATGTGTGAACAGCTTCATATGTATTGGTAGTACTGTAGGAACCCAGTGGCTAACTTTGCCAATATCCCTGAGTATCATTTCCCTACTTAGTTATATACTATTACATTTTTATGATAAAATTAGTAAAAATTGTAAAATATTAAAAATGGCAACAGAAAAAATATTTTAAAAATTAAAAATTTTTCATTATAAATGATATTCCATAGCTATTATCTTGACATTTTTAGAATACATATTTCCTTATTCTCTTACTTATTAGTGATGGTTTAAATATATTTTAATAGATATTAATTAATATGAAACACAGAGGAATAGAATTTATTTTAACATATTAATAAATCTCTACTTTTTTTAAAAGATTTTTAGGTTTATTTATTTTATTTACATCTCTCCCCTTGTATGTATGCGTGTGTCTGTGTTTGTGTGTGTGAGTGTGTGTGTGTGCAGCACCATGCAGGTGCCCAATAGGGGAAAGAAGAGTGAGTCACATTGTTTGACCTTATGGCTGTCTGTAACTCCCACAACATAGGTGATGGGAGGCAAAATTAAGGTCTTAGGAAAGCAGTAAGCATCTTAAATGCTGAGTCATCTCTGTGGCCCTATTTGAAAATAAAGGAATGTCAGTACACTCTTCTTCACACTATGGCGCTTATGGCTTTTACTGTTTCCTACGCCTCTTCCTTGGTGATCCCAGAGCCATGGAAGATGAACTATGATACCAAGGTCCTTTTAGGGCCTTGAGCTCCACAGACATTTATTCTCTGCTTTTTGACCAGTTCTGGCTTCTGTTTTAACTGCCGTGTCTTGCCAAAGGAAGCTCTGCTGAGGACTGATATCCACACCAATCTGGGTATAAGGATTAGAATTTAGAAGGTGACCTGAAACTATATCCACTTTTGATTGATGTAGTGTAGACTAATGCCTACATCCAGTATTTTCCATGGGATGTTTGAATACTCTAAAATATTAGTCAATTTTGTTGAAAATATCAATGATATATGTCATGAAAATATAGTCAAGGTAATATAAAATAATGAGAATGTTTTAGAATCTACAAAGTAAAACTGGCATCTCTGATAAATAAAGCCTGTAATCTCAAAGAAGAGTTATAATACAAGTTAGCCCCAATACCTCTACACCATATTTCCAAATGTGTTTGGCAGATTATGCTATAGTTTTGATCTTAAATGACTCGAATGGTCCAAACTCTGATGGCTTAGTACTCAAAGTGACTCTATTGGGAAGTTATATAAACTCTGGCAGGCAGGAGGGGTTAATATGGCTCGTATTCTTGGAGATTATGGGATCCTGACAAGTAGTCATTTTTTGTTTTTGTTTCCTAGCCACAACATAAGCCATTTTCTCTGCCACATCCTCCTGATCCTGATATCCAACATGATTATCAGTGTCTACGTGGAGTGGGTAAACCCAACCCAGTCCTGACCTGGGTTCCTAAAACTTAGGGCCAAATGAGCCTTTTTTTTTTTTGCTATAAATTGATTATCCTGGGTATTTTGTCATAGAGAAAGTTAAGTCAGGATCCATAGCTCCTAAGGTAAACATGCTCAAGAAATGTTTCAACAATGTTTACAAGAAGAAGAAACTAGGAAGACATAAAGCTACTCCAAAATTCAGCAAGAGTGGCCTATGGTTCAAAGAGACTGGAAATCAAGACCTACGAGGATATTATGGAACACTAGTGAACAATCCCAGACAGAAGTTAGCACCTGAAAAGAGATCAGGGGTAGGAGATATGAGACAAGAATAAGGTCAAAGTTGAAAGCAAACAAGTTGGAAAGAAAAACTAACAAGACCTTTAAACTAATCTTGTTGGGCTTGAGAGAATTGACCTTAGACATACTCCCCTGTAAAAAATATTAAATCCCCTTTGAGGAAGACAACATATTGCAAAGATTATCTGAAAATTTGTACAATATCTGGCATTAATACAAAAATCATAATAAAGATTTTAGCAAACACATATGTCAAAAGTGAAGAGAAAATGATTAAACAAATTAGGTATAATAACTATGAAACACACTTTAAAACTGATATCATTGGTACAAGGAGGAAAATAGAGAAAACAGAACACCAGTTTAAAACTCAGGTCCTTAAAATGTCCTAGACATTAAAAATGCAGCAACTAGTTACTCGGATTTTCAGCTTCAGCATGTGAAAAAAAAAAAAAGAGCTTAGAAGATGTCACTCCAATCTTTACAACAAGACAAAGCCGGACAAAAGAAAATCAATGACTTTTATTGAACTCATCAGAGAAGTGAGATTACAGGGCAAATTGCCACCCTGAAATCTGGGGAGACAGGCAGCTCACAAGTCACAACTGCTAAGTTGGAGTAGGAGTCCTAGCGGTCAGAAAGGTGTAGGAATATTTGAACCACAATGCTGATGAACTGAATAATGGGACTATAATAAATGTCCGTGGACGGAGTCTCAGGAGAGGCCTGATGGTTTGCAAGCCCGCTACTTGTGATGTAAACAGTAGGAGAAAATCTCTTGGAGAACTGCACAGGGGAAGAAGAATAAAAGTTGTTAGATATTCTCTGAAAGTTGTATGTGAATGATTGCTTTCTCCTAACAGGGAAAATTTCCAGACCTTCATCTCAAGTAGAGAAAGGAAATAAATTAGTCATTTTCAGGCCTCCACTAACTCTCAAAATCTACACGAGATTTAGTTGCTTGTTTATTAGAAAGCTACACCCTGGAGAAACACTTATGCATGTCATTTATGCATGTCATGTGATATAGATTTGCAAACACTGAAATTTAGTCTCAGGATCATAGAAGGCACCCCTCTGGATTCCCTTATCCCACAGCACAATAGCAATAAAAGTACATTACAGGTGAAAAAGCTAAATTACTCAGGCGTTCTCCTACAAGGAATACTTAAGGAAACCGCAAAGTTAAGAAAACAGAAATGAAGACACCAAAGAAAGAGAAAGTGTTAACATATCAAGATCAATTTCCTTATCACAGGAACATGAAGCCTTATACTCAGTGCCTGTTCACCTCAGGTTTACTGCTGAATGAATATGTGAGGCTTTCAGAAAACAGCCATTGTGACCTGGATTTAAACTACTCATAAGGTAAGCTTCTGGGCATTCCTGGGAGGGATGAGCTTGCCTAGGCTATTTGAGAATGGAAGACAATCGCACTGAGGACGGATTCATTCCCTGGGCAAGGATCTGGACTATATGCGGGGGGGACAAAAAGAGATGGGTGCACACATTCACCCTCCTTCGTTTCATATGTACAGATCCAACTTGACCACCTATCTCAAGTTCCCATGGCCATGACTTCCTCGCAGTAACAGACTATACCTTCCTAAGTTACCTTTTCAAGGCATTTTATCATAGCAGAAGAAACGTAAGTATTAGAAAACTAAATTCAGTGATTCACAAAAAAGAAATATGTGTCATAATTAAGTTTGATTGCAACCATTGAAACCTGATAGATTCAACCCACCACATCAAATACAGTAGAGGAAAAATGATGTAATTGTCTTCACTAATGAGGGAAACCTATTGTCAAATATCATCTTCACTCAGCTTTAAAAATGAATGGAAAATACTTCTTTGAATGAAAATATGGAAACTTTCATATGTGATAGATATAGATATAGAAAATATCAATTGAAAAATGAACAAAAAAAAACAAACAAAAACCTGAGTCTGAAGAAGAGATGGGAAACAGGTAAATAACATTAAAAGTGTTAAATAACATTAAGAGCATTCAGAAAACTCCATATGACTGGCTACCATTATATAAGATGCATGCACATTATTATAGCATCATATAAAAATCCCAGTGCCAGATGTGGGATATCTCATTTCAAGTGATGGTTCCATAGTGTCTGAAAGAACCCCAAAGCACTATTAAATGTTGCTATTTTTATTGCTTTAGTTGCCCATCATTGCTTAAGGGTAGTAAGGCTTGAAGCTAAAGCTCTATTGCTGAAGAAGCAACCCAATTTGATCACAGGATGTGTAGAAATAAAATTGACACTGACTGGAATTTTTTTTCTTGCTGGCTAATTTTATAATATAGAGGGTACTGGGGGAGAAAGAAATCATTCTTATATCATCTAGATAATAATACAACTAGCTATGACAGCAACTGTTGGGCTGGCAAGATAGGTCCATGGTTACCACACTGGTACAAATGTTCCAGAATAATCAGCACCTTCCTGACTGGATCTGAAGCCCATATTACAGGATGAGATACATATCTGTTATTGAAATTCTAATCATCAGTTCTTAGCTGTGGAGATCCTAGACGCCAGGTAGGCACACAGAAGGAGAGAAAGAAAGAGAGGGAGAGATTGAGAGAGACATTGAGGAGAGAGAGAGAACACATTCATGCAGATATAGTATTTAAGTATAAAATGAATAAATCATTGAAAAATAATAAGGGAGGATTTTTGATTAGTGTAGGGTGACCATAGTCACCAATGAGGTTATAATGGTAGTAGCAAAGCAATGAAAGAAACGTATGTGAGAATTTAAGACTAAACAGAAAGAAAGCTTATATACCTTTGGAAAATTTAAATTCTAAAATTTCTAGAGGAGAAATTTTTAGTATCTGGGCCACTTCACCACAAGGAAAAGATGAATGTGTGAAGTAATTAATAAACTCACATGCACACTAAGTGCAATGATCAGATCATTGTGCATGTGTCCAAATATCAAATCATATCACAATAATATGCATTATCAATCACATACAATGGAATTAAAGGAGACAGAAGGAAAGGAGGAGGGAAAAGAAGGGAGGGGAAGGGAGGAAAAGGAAGGGAGAAGGAGTAGGAAAGAGAAAATGGAAGGAAGAAGAGAAGAAAGGAGGTAGGGAGAGAAGAAATTAAGATATTCATCACATAACATAAGGGTTTGAAAAAAACTTTGACACACTCCATCAAAGTAAAAATTAGGTTAGAACTTAATTCTGAAATGTGTACAGGATGAATTTGGCCTCTGATTCTACCATTTCATAGTAGCTTATAAAAGATTCCTCCACAGACTTCAGGCAACTTTAACTATTTTTATATTTACGTCTCGGTGTCAAGATCTTTCGAAAATGAGTTTGATCCACTCAGCTTAGGATGTGAGCCTATACAAAAAACAATTGTAGTAGGTGCTTATTAATAGTCTTGTTCCTCCTAATTGCATCATCCTGGCACTTCTGAGTTCAATGAGTAGAGATAGTATAATCAGCACTAGTCACCACTAGACACTGTGGTATCTGGAACAAAATGCTGGAGATGAGACTCTGGACAGCTAACAATCCATGTTACACAGCCAGTTCTGCAGTTAGCACCAACATCAGTTCACTAATGCTCCATTCTGATCAATGTGGGTCAAGCTGATGGTACTTCAAGCTTATTTCTACCCACAAGGAATTTAACAGAAATAATTACAATGCAAGCTCCTTCTTGTCACCTTCCTGTCAGGTTTTGATCTTATGTGTGCTCTCCCCGCTTTCTCACGCTGTTTGTCAAGTCACATGATGCAGCTGTGGTATATATTTGAGATTAAATGGAACTTTTTGTTCTTCATAAAAATATCTCAAAATTACTACTGTTTCTATGAAGTGGCCACTGTGAAAAATGCTGCTGATTCTTAGATGCAGGATCCCTTGATGCAAAGCAGTCTCCCTGCCAAGGAGATTTGAATATGATCTGCAGAGGGACATTTTATGCTCCCCGAGGCTGGAAGAAACACTTGCAGCTTGGAATTAGCTGAAGACAGATGAGATGCCTGCCTTTCCAGCACCAATAATTTTTTGGGTAGACTATTTCATATGCTCATGGAAGCAGTAGCTTGTGGGCATGCCTGCTTAATCACTTTATCTCCAAATTTGTGTGGACAACATCAGCTTACCATGAGGACTTTAAAGCCAGGGAAAACAAACAAGTGGAAATAAGGCAAATCCTTTCTCGAACTCTCTGGGAATAATCTACACAGAAGGCTGAATATTTCAAACTATTTCAAAGCCTCCCTTCACAGCTTATGGAGGATTGGGTCTAGGCCATTACAAATCTCAGTGATGGAACTGGAGCAACAGGGCACTGTCAGTACATATCACAACAGTATGCTGAAAATCCCACCCATAGCCAAATTTGTTCCTGGCCTTTTCAGTTAAAAGATGCAAAGCATTTAATGTTGTGCCAATATGGGGATCTAGATGTATGAGTCTCAAGTCCTTCAGGGAAGATGCGCATTTAGGAAACCAATAAATACCCTCTCCCATGCATGAAGAAGGAGCTTTTCTCCAAATGCTATCCAAAAAAAAATTCTTACTAAGAAGCAAATGAGTCTGCTGTCTTTTGAAAATATTTTTACGAGTACCTTCATCTATTACTTTTGCATCAAAATGCCTGTAAACAATATATACAAAGAATAGTAAAGAACGAAGAATTCTTCAGCATAGAGATATTAAGGGCTACATATTACTAAAATGACCAAGTACAGAATGGAAGAGTTTGTTTTCAACATGGAACACAGAAGAGAATTCAGAAAAAGGGATTTCTAGTGTCTAGGGCAACATAAAGAATTCTCACCCTTGATATTAAAAATGTACATGTACAGGGAAAATGTGATCAACTGTACCTCTTCAAAATTAAAAGCTATTTCTCTACAAACTTTATGTCAATTGGATATAAAGAGAAGCTGCAGACTTGATACAAACATTTAACAAGGATCTGATAACAAGAATGCAGATAGAGGCAGAGGAACATACAGTTCACAACTGCACATATACAGATACACACACAGTTCACCCACATATACACATGCAATGGCACAGTTCCCAAACATATAGAAATACACTTTCCACATACACCAGAGAAATACACAATTCCCTCATATATTGAAGGGCACACAATTTACGCACACAGAGGGAAACCTAGTTAACTTATAAACACATGCAAACTCACATGCAGAGTGGCTCAGTTTACATACACATAGAACACACAGTTCACATACACATGCATACATACATATATACAGAAAAACACGCAGTTCATATTGACACACGGGGGAACACACAATTCACATATACACATACATGCAGAGAAGCACACAATTGATAAACACACACAAAGGAACAAGCTGTTCACTCAGAAAAATACATGCATAGAAACTCACAATTTATACACAAACACAGTTCCACACTGCTCACAGACACACAAGCACACATACATATACTCCATCTATTCCTCCAACTACCCTTGTGTGGAGCTCTCAGAATACAAACTAAAAGAGAAAGCATCTAACCACAGTTGAAAGACCAGAACTAGGAGACAAATCAAATCAAGAGAGGTTTAAGTTCATGATGTTTTTCTGGCAGCACTCAAAATAGTTAAATTATGTTGAATAATAGTAGTGACAGATAACATGCTTCAGGTCAACCCATGTCAAAGGTAACAGAAGAACCGCATTCTAATAAACCCATGTCTGTAACATTTGCAAATACAGATTCATTAACAAATCAGACTGGTGAAGATGTGGGATCCACTCTGAAACCAAAAATGATCTACTGAATCACAGGAATGGTTATCCAACAAATACAATGTAGTAAGACCTACACACAAAGAACAGATCAGTTTGATGATGCTAAATCTGCGAAAGATGAAACTCTAATGCTTAAAAGTCTATGACCATGAAACTACATGATGGGCAACATGTGGGAAAAACAGTCATTAAATGAAATCCAAAATGGTGTCTGAGGTGCCTTAATACAGAGCATTAAAATGGAGAACACGTGTGTCTTTAGGTATGCTCCATATCAGACACATGCCAAATTATCAAGATCTTTAATAACTTAGATCTAACTTCCATTTTATATGTGATGAAACTAAAATCGAGGGAAGAATTAACCACCCTGAATTTATGTGACAAAGTCAGAACTTTGTCCATCTCTAACAACAATTGTTTGTTTAAATGAGGGAGCCATCAATGTTGCTGGAATCATTATATGCTCTTCTATTTATTATCTCCTCTTTGTATGTGAGGAAGCTATAAGATTTGGACTTGGAGATTAATCTCTATGAATGCCTCACAGCTCAGTCCCATGTGGAGACTAAACCTTTCAGAGACATAATAGCTTTCCCTGAAGATGCAGAGTATAATCAGGGTACATTTGGACTTCCTACTGGAGGTTACTGAATTCCAAGTCAAATGTTCTTTCTAGGGCACTGAACAGTCCTTTCTACATCTCCACTCTATCAAGTCTGATACAGGAAGTAGGGCTCGTATAGATACAGAAGATACAGGATTAAAAACGGTACTAAAGAGTATGTGTTCTGTATCTCTTATGATGAGTTTGCCAAGAAGCACTGTTCCCACTTGATGGGAATCTCAAGGAAAGGATGTAATTTCTGTGATACTGTACTCAATGCAGTTGTAAAAGTACTAGTAATAGTGCCACAAGACCACCTTCTAAGGTCTCAGTAAAGAGTCCTGGTATATGATAGATGCTAGGTAATGTCAAATAGCATGGCTTCAAGAACATTGACAGTTATCATTGTGTGATCATTGTCAACAAATCAAAAATAAATGCAAAATACAAGAGAAAAAGAATATAAAATGGGGTGTTGAGTATGGTGATAATGTTTGCATATATATATATATATATATATATATATATATATCATGTTATGCTTTAGTGAGTTCACAAAATGAAGTTGAAGGCATTTCTAGTAATGTACATAACTGATATACCATATTGAAAATAGATATCAATTGATGTTTGTATTGATAGAAATGATTCAAAACAGGGCCTAGCAAGATGATACAGTGGATAAAGGTACTTGCCACCCAGTGCAGCAAGCCTGATAGACTCAATTAAACCTCTGGAACCAATGTAAAACAAGAATGATAGAATGGACTCTAAGGTTATCCTCTGACACACACACACACACATGCGCACACACACACACACATATACACACAACTCACACATACACACCATATACTAACATTAAATTATAAATAAATGATAAATTTAATTGTTTGAAAATAAATGTAAAGAAGCAACCCCGTACTGCTTGTTATTCCTTAGAGCTAACTAAGGTGTTTTCCAAACCAACTAGAAATATCATACAATTATATACATAGTAATTTTTCCACTCAGTCAAAGGTAAACAATTAGATATTAATTGTATTATGAAATATGGCAATATATTATGGTATACTTGTTTAATAATTTCAATAAACTGAAAGGAAAGAAAACATGACTCACCTAAACACTTAAGTTTTAACAAATGAACAGATTATTCTACTTTGAACCCACTTCATATTCATTTGTTTTCTATATTTTTACACCCTACCTGTGCTAACTATAATCCTTAAATCCAAGCTCTCCTTCTTTTTTTTATTTTTTCCCATATTCTTTTATTTTTCCATTCAAAAAAATAAAAAGAGTTACATTTCCTCCCCTTCTCCCAGTCCCCTCCCGCTCCCCCCCTCCCCGCTGCTTTCTTAAAAGAGGGCATGGTGTCAGAATGAGAAGCCATCAATAAGCTCTCCTTCTTAATGCTGCTCTTTGTATGTTTTGTTTCTGAATTATCAATAGTCACTCTTTTCATAAGAAAATATCTATAAGCAGGTCATCTTATGAGGAAAATAGCATAGAACTTGAAAAATAGGTCAATGATCTAGTAAGAAAGGAAAATATTGTTGAAGATTTTAAATAATAAGTTAAAGTTATCATTGTCATTATGCATAAAGTATGTAGATAATGAAATTTAGAACACATTATATATCTACCTAACCTATAATGTAATCAATCAAGGGTCCCCTAAGAGTTGCCTGCTTACTTGCAAAATAAAGCCTGGTATGATAAGGATAATAATGTTTTTGTCCATACAATATTTTCTGATCACAGTTTTCATCCCTCATTTCTTCCCAGACCCTTTCCATCTCCCCACCCATTCAACTTTATACCTGTTTTGCTCTTTCTTTAGAAATCAGAAAGGCAAATAACAAAACAAACAAACCCAAATAAAACAAAAACAGAAAAAAATAAGCAAAAACAACACATGCGTGCACACACACACAAAACCCATAAAATCACAAAATCAAAAATCCATAATATATAAGCAAAATGCCAGGAAGGTAAAAATATTCAAATAAACATTGTAAGAACAAACAAACAAAAAAAAGTGCCATGGTTAAAAGTTACTATTGGAACAAGTGAAGAATCTCCCAGAGGAAAAAATGGAAGAATTAAAAGTCCAAGTTACTACCTACACACTGTAGTTTAAGAGAGAATGAGAAGGTACTTTCTCCTATTTTTGTGTTTTCTTTAAAGAAACTTATTTATTTTGCGTACATGTGTGTGTGGACTCATACGTGTTATAGTGGAGCTCATAGGGCAACTTGTGCTCAGAGAGCTACTTGTGGAAGTTGGTTCTGCCCTTCCATCTTGTGTGTCCCATGGCTAGAACTCAGGTTATTAGGCTGGCAAGGACCACTACCCACTGAGTCATCTTCCTTCTTGCTTCTAAAAAGCACGATGACAACTGGCCAGAATGAGATACATCTCCAGGCAGTTAGTCAATTTTCAACTAGATAAAGACATTTCAAACACTTACTAGTAGAGGCTACTATAAGAATTTAAATGTGACAGGAATGGACACACTTCTTAAATGTTTAATAGGAACTCTACAGAATATAAGTGATAGGTCAGTCCCAGTGAGAACAAAATTAAGAAGACAGATAGTAGAAGAAAGGTGGAAATAGAAAACATCAGAATGACAATGAGAGTTTGAGGAAGAGGAGGAATAGTTGGATATATAGGAATTAAGAAAATAAATGGGAAGGAAACAAATTTATTTCTATCTTTTTTAGTAGAGTGGCTGTGTATACCATGAGGCAAAAAAAGAGAGGAAAAAAACACATCCTAAGAGAGGAGGTGCAATAAAAAACTAAAATAAGAATTGTGCTGCTGCATGCATTTTGAATTATGTATCTATACGTTTTCCTTCATATGGCAAAGAATGACTTAAAGATCAGTGAGAAAAGAGCATGTTGCTTAGAACTTCTTGCATCTGAAATTTGTATGACACCTGTATCTTGATAGATTTTGAGTTTATTTATTTGTTTGTTTGTTTATTTTTAGTTTAAGTTGTATAAATGAGGGAGGGGATGAAGCTTGGAGGAGTATTAACATGCATCTATGCATGAAGGCTCTGTTATGATGGAAGAGTAAAACAGAAAGGAAAGTGAGGACATTGAACACTCAAAAGTGGTATAGACAAATCACAACATGAAAAACATTTTAAGGAAAATTGAAAACAACTGGAGTCAAATTTGATGAGAAAAGAATAAAGATGAAATGAATCAGGTGAGCAAGGAAACTCTGACCTCAAATTCATTGGTAGCATTTACCTGGTTGGGGGTGGATTCAGATAATCTTCAATCGTGAAAATTATAGTTTATAAAACGGAAACAAACCGTTTTGGAAACTTTTATATGGGAACCACACAATGAAATAAAAGGATCCACTAAGGAAGCGGGGATCCTCAAGAGAAATCTTCTCCCATGTTAGTGTTTTTTTAATATGTATAATACAGATAAGCATGAATTTAGCAATGAAAAGAGCTAAAGGGAAGCAGAGTGAGATAATCTCAGTGAAAATTTAGATTCAGCTCTGAGCAGAATATTGACTACAGTGCTGTGAGCAAATGAGAAGAAAGGCAGTATGAAAATTTACACTGGCATAGGGACTCGGATAGGCAATTTGAGATTATTCCTTTGTGATATACATCTCTCTCTTTTTTCCTATCTGATGGGAAAAATTTGAGCTTCTGCTGAGCATGCAGAGTGTGGTGAGAGGAACAGGAAATTTTACAAAGCTGAAAAATTATTTTAAGTCATTGATTACACAGGTGGTCAAAGGGTCAGTGATGCTGATGATTATAAATGAATAGCCCTATTGATCTGCCTGCTAGTGCGGAGCTTACTCCACAAGGTTCAGCAATCTAAGTAGAGATATAAAAGAAAGCCAATATTAGAGCCCTCTAAATGCTGAGCTGAACTGGGGAATGGAGGCATACAGATAGAATCTTGAGTGCGTGAATCAGATAGTTATGTACCACACAATGGCATTTCTGCTATCAACAAGCTGCATGGAGGACAGTAATTCCAAGAAATACATAATGCAGCTGAACAAAATGTGGTTATCCTCACATCGAATGCCAAAGCACAATGCACGCCTCACAAGCCTTACGTAGTGCTGGTATAAACAAACTTATAGCTGCAGGAAACAAAGCAACACATTGCATGAGAGCTTAGCACAGCCAATAATAAACACTATACAATACTTTACAATAACTATTAGGTTATATTTTACATTGTTATAATTATTTCACCATCATTACAAAGAAGAATGAGTTCCTTCAACTTATATTTTATAAAAGTGATAAAAAGGAGGCCTTTTTTAATAGAAAAGGAGGAGTGAAAGGGGGCAGAGAGGAGGTGAGGGAGGACTGGAATGAGAGGAAGGAAAAGAAATTACATTCATTATATAAAATAGATAGATACATAGACAGACAGACATGTAGATAGATAGACAGATAGATATACAGACAGACAGACAGATAGATAGAAAGATAAACAGATAAATGGATGGATGGACAGACATATAGAAAGATAGGTAGGTAGATAGAAGATGATAGATAGATAGATAGATAGATAGATAGATAGATAGATAGATAGATGATAGATAGATAGATGAGATATATATATATAAGTAGACAGACAGAAGGTAGATAGATAGATAGATAGATAGATAGATAGATAGATAGATAGATAGATATAAATGGATGGATGGACAGACAGATAGAAAGATAGGTAGGTAAATAGAAGATAGATAGATGGTAGATAGATAGATATAAATGGATGGATGGACAGACAGATAGAAAGATAGGTAGGTAAATAGAAGATAGATAGATGATAGATAGATAGATAGATAGATAGATAGATAGATAGATAGATAGAGATAGATGATAGATAGATAGATAGATAGATAGATAGATAGATAGATAGATAGATAGATAGATGATAGATAGATAGATAGATAGATAGATAGATAGATAGATAGATAGATAGATAGATAGATAGATAGATAAAAGCTGAATTTAAAATATCCTCAAGCAGTTCTTCTCTGAAATAATCCAGGGGGAGAGACTGTCATCAGAAGTTGATATCTCAAGCCATGCTGTTGTCCCCGAAGACCTTTACTTTTGCTTGTGTTTTGTGTTTATATTCTTCTAGACAAGATTTTACTCTGTAGCAAGGCTAGGCCATAATTCTTCATCTGCCCAACTAATACTTCACACCCTAGGATTATGGCTGTGTGCAACCCAGGCTGTCTTGTAATGATGATGATTCTTTCTCTGTGTAGGCCTCGGTCAATGTGTGTGATTGTGATTTAGTTTTAGAGAAAAATATTAAAGAGCAAATTAAAAAGACATACAAAATACATGATGAATAAAACCATATCATTTCTTTTCTTTTACAAAAGAATCATTGATTTTTACTGATGAATAATACTCCATTCTATAAATATTTCACATTTTCTTTATTCATTCTTCAGCTGAGAGGCATCTAGATTGTTTCCAGGCTCTGGTTATTACTAACAATGCTGCTATGAACATAGTTGAGCAAATGTCCGTGTGGTATTAATGTACATCCTTTGGGTATATGCCCAAGAAATGGTATTATTGGGTCTTGAAATAGATTGATTACCAATTTTCTGAGAAAATCATCATACTGATTTCCAAAGTAGCTGTACAAGTTTGCACTCCCACCAGCAATGAAGGAGTGTTCCCCTTACTCTCCATCCTCTCCAGCATAAGCTATCATTAGTGATCTTAGCCATTCTGACAGGTGCAAAATGGTGGAAACAGATGCAGAGATCACAGCTAAGCAATGGGCCAAGCTCCTGGAGTCCAGTCAAAGAGAAGGAGGAGGGTTTACATAAGCAAAGGGGTCAAGATCATAATGGGGAAACCCACAGCAACAGCTGTCATGAGCTAGTGGGAGTTCATTGATTCTAGACTCACAGCTAGGAAACCTGTATAGGACTGAAGTAGATCCTCTGAATGTGGGTGACAGTTCTGTGGCTTGGGAAGTCTTGGGGTTACTGGCAGTGGGACCAAGACTTATCCCTAGTCCACACACTGGCTTTTTGGATCTCATTTCCTATGGAGGAATACCTTGCTCAGCCTAGATAAGGGGGAAGAGCCTTGGTGCTGCCTCAGCTTCATAGGTCACACTTTTGTTGACTCCCCATTGGAGGCTATACCCTTTCTGGGGAATGGATGGGGGTTGGGTGAGGGGAAGGTGGAGGAGGGAATGGGAGGAAGGGAGAGAAAGGGAACTGTGGTTGGAATGTAAATTGAAAAAGTCTTTTAAATAAAATAAAGGAGTCAAAAAAATATACAATGTTTGTGAGGCAAAAAGTCATTAAAAACTAGGATCAGTTACTATCCCGGTGGTTAGCACAAAGACTCCAAAGTCTATAATAACTTATACTGATATGCAAGCCATTGGAATTCCCCTACCACTCACTCATCTTCATCCACTTTGCCATAGCAATAAGGACAACTTCCCTATACAGTTGAACCATATTTTTAACCCAACATTTTTTTATGTTTTTTGATGATTAGGTAGAAAACATTTCATTATTTTCCAATCATCCATCATATCCAGTACAAAGATATTATGTACTGGTTTGTAGTTTAGAATCAATAGTTTATCCCATCTAGCCTGAGTATCTAATAGCATACACCTTCTAGCCTGGATGCCTAATAGTCTATACTGTCCATATTTGTGTCTCATTATCTGTAATGCCTGAACAGTAATGAATATATCTACTGATGCTGTCTCATGTAGCCCCACTGCTAAGTGACAAATACGACTATTAGAATACACAATAGAATATAAAGAGAATTATGACCTTACCTAAGAAGGAATGTGAAGACATTGCTGAAAAAGTAGAATAATTTCTGGGCTTGGGAAGTAAGGTAGTATCAAATATTAGAGTTCTGGATTGTTATTATAGAAGTAGAAAAAATAGTGGATCAGAGAATAACTTTCTGAAGTGAATCTCCCTGATACCTAAAAAGCCAGATTGCTGCAATTTAATGACTCACGTATGTCTTCCTATGCCATATGTGGCAGACATGCTTGAGGTAGACATAGAGAATTATTACCTGTGACTTGCACAGATAGCATAATGCAGTGTAGAAAGGCAAGGCCTCTATTGTTAGTATAAAACAGATCAGTTTTATTGCTCTGCCAGTGAATATCTTTGTAACCAAATTGAATCCTTTCTCATCTTATCAAGGCAGCTTATGTATGATTCATACCTAGTTGGATAAAAAAATGAGGTTTTGTACATACTTAAAACTAAACCCCTTAGTAACAATCTAATTGACCAAATCGTTTTATAAGAAAAAAGACCTAAAACTTTTAAATGTGCTTAAAGTCAAGAAATTGAAACACAACATGATAAATTACTTGTTTATGTTGTCTGTCATATTTTTATTTTAATTATTTTAGCAAGTGCACAAAGGTGATAAGAACAAGTGCCAACCATTTATCAGAATAAATAAATGCAACACCTGTAAAAAGATAAATCTCTCCATAGAAAGTTGATTAACAAATTTAGATATGCAATGAATAAATTGAAGTAATTCATGGTGAAGATATTAAAAATAAGATGACTATTTAGGAAGATGGGTATAATATAAAAATTCTGGTTAGAAAGCATGACCTATACCCCTAAAACATCAATATGCTCAAAAAAATATGACCTTTGACATCTAACTGACAATAGTCACATGAAGATTAAAAGTAACATTTAAATATCATGGATTCAAAGGTATCTGAATTTGTGATTAATATTTAGTACTTATGATTTATAAGAGATTATTGTAGTCAAAGGTGAGAGAGCAAGGTGTAGAATAATCACAGAATGTCAAGGACTAAATAGAAGCTAGCAGCATTTAAAGACAATAAAATAATATGTAAATTAATTTTCTGACTCATATAACATTCTGTTTGACATTTTATCATTTTATTGTAAATACCTTACCAATCCATGCTATCACTTTCTTTGGGTGACACATAAAAGAAAGAAATACTTTTTTAATATTGAGAATAATCTTCCTATGAAAATATTCTTAATGGCAGTATAATTTTGACTGCTTAAACAATGGCAAAAAAAGATTACAAACATTTTTTTTCTTTTTTGACAACCTGAGGTTTGATAAACTTTTTTTTTTAAGAAAAATCATTCCAATCTCTTGTCATAAAATTGGAGAAAGAGATAGCCAGGTATATTTTGTTTCATGTAAGGGATAGGCTAATTATAAATTAGCTAAATGCACATTTTATACCCAAAAAGAAGCACGGATCCTGCTTATTTCATAGCAGTTTACATGAACACAAAATTTACATTACATTTTCAAAATGTTATTTGATCCTTATGTAGTCAGAAAATGACTAAGAAAATGAAATCACCCCAGGAGATACTTATTTTAAGCAGTGTATGCAGAAGTTCTGATTTGAATTTGGCAAGATTTCAGGAAAAAAAGGCTTCATATTTGTATTTTTAAAAGTGTCCACAAAGTAAAAAGCGTGATAAAAAATGAAAATACCATAATTCTAACTATGTAATATTTTACTTAATATATAGTAATATATTAATGTCTCAATATAAGATACCCAACATATTATTGAAAATGTTACCAATTATCTCACTGAGTGAAATTAAACATTAAGTGAAGAGCTACAGTCATTCACCCTCCAAGGTACTGAGGAAACTAAATGAACTATCTGTTGGATAATTATCTAACTTTGTAGCTTTGACATTGTTCTTCTGGTAGCATAAACCTAAACCAAAAGTGACAAAGTATTAGCTAATGATGAGCTACACTCTGTATGTTTTATTATTTTGCTTACTATTAGCTGAACTATTAGAAATAGGTGTTATAATATTATTATTAATAACAATATGAACCAATCAAGTCACAGTGTCTCTAGTCATAATTGAGAAAAAATAGAGAACTAACATACACAGGCACACACTTTTACCATAGGAACCAACAAGAGTACAAGACACATAATGTTTCAGAAACAGAAAAGAATAGAATTGAAGAACGCACACAAAAAGCTTTCCAACCATCTTACTACACAGGTGGCTTTATATGGGATAAAGGAAACAGGAAAAACTAAATGACTACATTGCAATTTTTCTCCTTTCCAAAAGCAAGTAATGATCACTCCTGCCAGGAGAGGCTAAATTGAGAGTTGAGAAATTGCATGAAATGAACATAAAATGGAAGACACTGTGTTTTTGAACAAGGAAAAATGCTTCTATCAGGTCATTTTATATACAGCATTTCCTATTTGTCCATGATATGCAACTCAATCATTATTACATAACAGAAAAAACTCGGTCTTGTATCCATCACACATTTACTGAAATGGAAAACAAATAATACCAAAAGTTAATGCTGTGAAAGGAGTAATTTTCCAGTTATACTAGACCAGAAATGAATCAATAAAAGAACAGAAACATCAGTATATGAGCACAAGAATAAAAGTTCCAAATAAACTCATTAGGCCAGAAAAGTGCCAATAAGGAAAGGCAATGGGAATTATCACACCAGGCTCTGAGGAGAGAGGTTATTTTTTCCAATCTTGCCATGCACTGATGAGCCAATTCAATAAAAAAAAAAAGCCTAAGTGAATAAATGATACATCCACAGTCACCACGCAGAGATGAGAGCTTAGTCACGTACATTTACCATAGATTCCCAAAGAAGACATTGCTGAGCAAGTACAGTATAACAGATCAAACATTGGATTAGACTTTCAGTAGACACTTGAGTCATTCAGACTCTCCATCCTGACAGAAATAATATTGATTGCACAGTATCTGAGGCCAGACCCGGAGGCTTCTCACAGAAAATACACCACCATGAAAGCAAAGGTAAATGAACGTCTATGAATGTTTCTGGTTTTGGCTTAGTAAAAACAACAATTTACTTGTTGACATAAAAATAACATTGTAAATATAACCTCAAAAGGAGAGCCTTAAGTGACTGACTTCTTTACTATATTAGATATTGAAGGCAATTTGGGGGAACATCATTAAATAAACTTAAATTCCTTTTCTTTTGTTAAAAAAATGGGATACATTAATGGGTACAAGGAAAATAACATACAGTAAGTCATTAGAAAACAATGTGGTGTTGAAGAAAAACAGAGCAAACCTAGAATTCTACTAGAATTAAACTTGTACTCATGCTATAGATGAAGAAATTTTGAGTTTAAGGATCACTTTTAGTGAAATATCTGGAGACTAGAGTTTATAATTGATGGCACTGTGGCAACTAGAAGTTTCAGAACAGAAATTCAGAGAGAAAGAGTTATGTAATAGAGACAATGGATGGATGAATGATAGATAATGATTGATGACAGGATAGATAGATGGATAGATAGATAGATAGATAGATAGATAGATAGATAGATAGATAGATAGATAGATGATAGATAGATAGATAGATAGATAGAGATAGAGAGATAGATGATTGATAGATAGATAGATGATAGATAAATGAGATATACAGATAAACGATAGATTGATAGATGATAAATGATTGATAATATTGATAGTATGACAGATGATTGATAAATACAAATAGATTAATAGGTGATAGATAGATTAGTCTTACATATTGATAGATAGATGATAGATAGATTTGATAGATAGATAGATAGATAGATAGATAGATAGATAGATAGATGATAGATAGATAGATAGATAGATAGATAGATAGATAGATAGATAGATGACAGATGATAAAGTTAAGCAACTTTAAATTATGTATCAGTCTGAAAACTTACGCCAGAGTTGATGCTGCAATCAATATATAATTTCCTTTCCAGAAAACCCTACTTTGACTCTTACCCTCTTTTACCCGACTACCCAAGAACCACTCACAGTATCAAAAGCATTCTTCTTACAGCTAACCGTGAATGCAAACCATGTCTACCAAACACATTCAATGAAATACATACATGAGCAATTCATTAAATAACTAGATGCTCTACCTAAATAACCTAGCATATAAAATTAACCACAATGAATGAAACACCTCAGGGCTGAGTAACCAAAGACAGATGATCAGGACAGCACTCATGATATCAAGCATTGTGGGTTCCAATCACTTAATAAGCTATAAATTCTTATCACTAGGTGAGTTCTGTGAAACACACAAATTGCCTGAACATGAGTAGAGAAAATATGTGTACAATCTTCCCAGGATCCTTAAAAAATCAATATAAACAAATCTCAAAAGTGACAAACAGGATCACTAGGAACTTAAGCCCCCAATCATCAGAATTACCAACCCAATAATAAGTGGCTATGGTGATTTATAGTTCCTGGAGTGGGAAAATTATTCTTTAGTGACAATATGGCTACAGTTTTCCTATGCTCTAGTGGACATTCCATACCTGTGCATATATATGGTCACCATTAGCTGGACTTAATTGGGAGAGAGACAGAGACATACAGAGGGGAGGGAGGGAGAGAGGATCCAACAATAAGCAAAAGAAATATGACAAAGAAAAAAGTATTAATTCAAGGATTCAAACGAAGGAGAGGAAATACATTGGCAGACAAATTGAAATGCTTCTTTGCTCTACATGAAAATATTTAAAGGACAACATGAATAGATCAATGATCAAAATGAAAAATATGAAAAAAAGAACATTAGCCAGTAGGGAAGAAAGCTCTAAATAGGCACCAGCTACACTTAATATTCAAGGGGTTATGTAGTTTTTATTTTGAGAAATGGTGCTTTTGCAGTCAGTTAACAGAAGCCTATAGCTTTGCAACAGCCTGGGCTGACTGAGGATTCTCATAGATCCCTTTGGCCAAAACCTCATTTAGATACAACATATTTCTGATATTGATGCTTCATTCAGTGATGCGAGATGGCCAGTTGGGACTCTGTTGCCTCCATTATTTGATGATTTTAAATATTATAAAAATATTTTATAGATCACCTTCATATACATATTATTTTAGGAAGCTTCTACATTATTAGATTTTCATAAGATCCCTCATATGTTCCTTAACTTAGTCTGCCCCTCCTACATTGCTTCCCTTGTCTACTCCTCTCCACCTTGATCATCCAGTCCCAGTACATGCCCATCATTGACTCGTACTTCAGGTTTATCTATTCTATTTCCTATTCCTAGGGAAATCCCCAACCCTACCCCAGTCCTTTATTTTATATTTATGTCTGTGGTTCTACAGATTGAAGCCTGCTTACTTTGACTTAGCAGCTAATATCCACATATAAATGAACACATTCTATATTTGTCTTTCTGGGTCAGGGTTACCTTACTAAAGATGATTTTTTTTCTACTTCCAGCCATTTGCAAATTTCATGGTGTCATTTTTTAAGATGGAACAATAGTCCACCATGTAAGTGTATTACATTTTCTTTTTCCATGGACAGACATATTGGTTGCTTCTAAGAGCTGGCTATTATAAAGAGATTAACAATGAGCATGTCTGAATGTGTCTCTGTAATAGAATGAGGTATCCTTTGAGTATATGCCCAATAATGGTATCCCTGGGTCTTGACTGATTTCCATAGTGGCTGTACGAGTTTGGACACCCAACAGAAATAGAGTGTGCTTCCCTTGTTCCACATCCTCAGCAGCATGAGCTTTCATTTGTTTTATTGATTATCACCACGATTCTGATAGGTCTGAGATGAAATCTCAAAGAAGTTTTGGTTTTCCTGATAGCTAAGAATTTTGAACATTTTTTAAAATGTCCTCAACCATATGAGTTTCTGCTTGAGAATTTTCTTTTTATATTTGTAACTCATTTTCAATTGGGTTATTTGTTTTCTTGATATCCAGGTTTTTGAGTTCATTCTATATTTTTAATATTAGCTCTCTATCCAATGTGGGGTTGGTAAATTTTTTTTCCTATTCAGTAGGTTGCTGGTTTACCGTGATAATGGTGTACTGTGTCATGCAGAAGCATTTCAGTTTTGTTAGGTCCTATTTATTAATTGCTTATCTTAGTACCAATACTAATGGTGTTCTGTTCAGAAAGTCTTTCTCTGTGCACTGATTCAAGACTATTCCCAACTTTCTCTTACAGTTTCAGAGTATCTAGTCTTAAAATGAAATCCCATAGTCACATTGATGAATATCTTGATCATCACCGTAGAAATTTCGTCTGACGGATGGAGATAGAGACAGAGACCCACAGTCACATCAGAGCAATGGACTGAGCTCCCAAGGTCCAGTCGAAGAGCAGAAGGTGGGAGAAGATGAGCAAGGAAATCGGGACCAGGAGAGGCTGGTCCACCAACCGTGACAGTGTGCCTGATCTAATGGGAGCTCACCAAATCCAGCTGGACCAGGACTGAATGAGCATATGATCAAACCGGAACCTCTGAATGTGGCTGTCAATGGGGGCTGACTGAGAAGCCAATGATAATGGCACTGGGACCTATCTCTTCTGCATGTATTAGCTTTTGGGGAATCTAGTCTATATGGATGCACACCTTCCTAGGCCTGGATGGAGGGGGACTGGGAGAAGGGGAGTAAGTGTAAATATTTTTGAATGAAAAATAAAAGAAAATATAAAAAAATTAAATCTTTATCCATTTGGAGTTGACTTTTGTATAGATCTATTTGGGTTCTTCTATATTCAGACATCCAATTTGACCAGCATCCAATTGTTGAAAATTCTGGGGGATTTTTTTTTCCAGTGTGTATTTCTGACTTCTTCATAAAAAAATCAGGTCTTCACATATGTGTGAATATATATCTGGGTCTTCAAGCTAATTCCATTGATTAACCTTGCTGGTGTTATATTATATCACTTTAGTACAATTTGAGGCCACAATGGTGATATCACAATCAATTATTTTATTATTCAGAAGTTTTTTAACTATCCTAGATTTGTGTTCATGTTTCCATTTTTCACGTTCTGCAAAATTCAAATGCTACAAGCAAAGCTACTACAAAATGACATTCTGCTACCCCTTGCTCAATCATCACCTGAGAAATTTCTTCCTTCAGCAGATGGGAAGATATACAGGGATCGCATAGCCAGAAAATGTACAGAAAATTAGCAACCTTGGAACACTCAACCTTACAGGGGAGGTTTCCACCAAACGCTTACTTTTGTGGATTAGGGAAACCCGTGGAAAAGAGGCAAGAAAGTGAGTAAGTGTCAGAGAGGATAGAGGACAGACACCAAGGACTCAAGGCTTTGTAAACACAGCAGGACCAATGCACGTACGTTCTTATGAAAGATGAGCCAGCTTCCCGAGTCCCTCCCTGGTCTGCATGAGATGCGGGATTAAAGCTTAAAGGAGTAGTAGACAAATGACCCAATTCATAACCCAGAAGCTCTCTTTAATTGATAGCCACTTACAAAGGGAAAATTAGTTTTCCTCAAGGGAATCTTACTAAGTAGATGACCAACAGAAAACAAACTCAATGGCATCTCTGGAGGAATCCTGTCTTATAATTTCACATCAAGATGTTTTTAAAAAATAATTTTATTTTATTTTTGCCCCACAGGTTTTGTGTGTATTTTGGGGTTTGTATTTTTATGGGATCCCTGAGTGTGCAAATGAGTGTGTTTCTGCTTCTATAGCTGTTTAGTGTACTCTCTCCCTTTTGTTTGCTTATTTTGTTCTATTTGTATCTGATTATTTTTGTTTTATCATATTTTATTAAATTATTATTATCAGTTAGAACTTGGTTTGATTTCTAAGTAGAGACAGAAAGAGGACGGATCCAGATTGGAGGGGAGGTGGAGATGAACTGGGAGGTGTAGAGTATAGCAAAACTGTACTTAGAATATGCTATATGAAAAATACATTTTAAATAAAAGCAAAAAACAGAAAAAATGAAATTATGAAAAGGTATAATTACATTCTCAAGACATGAAAATTGCAATTTCTGAAATAAAGAATAATTTTATGTATTTGACAGGCAATTAACATTGGCATAATAGAACCTAAGCATACCAAGGAAAAATTAAGAAAATATCCATAGTAAAGATATGGGGGAAAGAAATATAGGATAAAATAAATTGGACAGAGTTACAATCATTTCAGTAACAATACCAAGTGGTTGTACATAGGTAGATAGATAATAGATAGACAGACAGATAAATAGATGGACAGACAGACAGACAGGTAGGTAGATTGATGATAGATGAATAGAAAAACAGACAGATAGATAGATAATAGACAGATAGATGATAGATAGATAGATAGATAGATAGATAGATAGATAGATAGATAGATGACAGACAAATATATAGGAAAGTGCAGAATTAACCAAGTTCTCTCCTAAGATTTAATTCTTCAAGATGGCATAACATTCCCCAATGTGTTTGTCTAGTGACAGGCATTCATTTTACAGAACTTATAGAATTATTATTTTTTATTCCACATGAAAAAATGCTAAATTATCTGATATTTTACGAAGGAGAGAGAAAGCCAACTTTGAACGTCCTGACTGAGCCATGTGATGACACAATACTTCGAATCTCTGCTTAAAGAATTATTCAAAATTTCAGGAGAATTAAAAGGATCTCAAATAATAAAGTGCACAGATGCAGCATAATTGGTGAACTCTTTATGATTCCCATGGAATGATAAAATGTGAAATATAAAGTATCTCTAAGAAACAGTAGCATTAATTTTTACATAGAGAAACCAAGACTGAAAATTAAATGAACAACCTGATTGACTGCAGCAGTTAGAAACCCAGCGCATAGCCTCACAGACCTATTCTGCTTCTATCCTGCAGCATGAAAAGCAAATTCTCTATTTAAAGCATTGGAGTGTCGCTTTTCATTATTTTTTATCGTAAATGTGCCCAACAAATGACTAAGCAGAAGGTAAAGTCAATAAATACAGTGACATAAATAACTTGGAGTCAGGATCTTAAGGATTTATTCTTGGCTTCTTCAGCAGCATGTTTGATGATCATTGGCAAGTCACTTAACCTCCTTGTACTTCAGAGAATGTGAGGACAAAAGTGAACGCTCAGACATATTGTGAGATTTCGTGACTAATGGTGCTAACGAATTCAGAATGAGTCAGTATACATGTGCATCTACCATAATTAATGGCATTATTAAATAGTCCTCATGAGGCTATAAATACATGCCTTAACTCAGAGTATCTATTGCTGTTTTAAAATCTATAGTTTTTCCTTATCATAAAATATTTCCAAAAACAACCCTATTTTCACTTTATTTTCTCTATAGCACATTTCTGCAAATCTCTTAAAGAGATGTATCTGTGGACTGTGTCATCATACTCTCTGTTTCTCAAAGAAAGCACCAAAGGCAGATTTTCCTAGTCATTGTTCCACCCAGTGTGATTCCATTACCAATTAACTGAACACTGTCAAAGGCAAACATGTTTAATTATTCATAATTTTATGGCACTTGAATTTGACAGATCTTAGTACAAATTTTAGAAATATTTCCTTCTCTTGTTACCCCTTTCGCTAGGTGCTACTCATAAACAAACATGAACACACATACACACATATGTATGTAAGTGTATGTATGTATGTATAGTGAATGTGCATGAATATATTATATATGTGTATGAAAAGCAGAGAAAA
Organism: Ondatra zibethicus; assembly: GCA_004026605.1. NCBI lineage: Eukaryota > Metazoa > Chordata > Mammalia > Rodentia > Cricetidae > Ondatra > Ondatra zibethicus. The sequence continues at coordinate 62,178 of PVIU01005034.1, forward strand.
CAGGCTTGCTCAATGTAACAACATTGGGAAGTGGAACAAAACTCTAAGAGCATGGGTGACTACAAAATCTCTCTTCAGACTGCTGATACGAGGTTTAGGCTTATTAGAGAGAATAATAGATGTGCACAACTGAGAAGTTCTGACAAAGTATTCTTCCATCCACCATCAATTCGTCATTGTCTGGGTTCAGGATTCTCCTTCAATCTGTCTCACAAGTTATCAATATTACTTTTAGGAGTGTTCTAATATCCATTCTTTGGGCCTTCCTGATTCTTTAATCCACTACCTTTATTGCCATGGTCACTCTCTGCAGCTTCAGGTAATTTAATGCCATTAGTACGTTAATAATCTTACACTTATCTCTGAGCCCCAAGTTTCTGGAAATACTCTGTCACTTGTTTCTTCAGCAGCTACTGTAGACTTACATGTCTAAACTGAGCTATAGTGACCAATCTTTTCGTTTACACAATTGCCCAAGCCAAAAGCCTGATGCTTTCTTTCTTTTTAACAAATTCTGCCTCTGCCACCCAGCAGTCCCTAATGATAAAATCTTGAAAACACGACCCCATTCTAGACAATTCTCACTTCTTCCACCATTGTTCCACTTGCTCCATGAGAATATTTGTAGCATACTAACACTTCTATTTCTTCTTTCTGACATCTACCCTGAAGCCATAAGGAAACCATGATGTGTAATTCTGGCCAAGTTATCCCATGTTCAAAATTTTCCAATGATTCTCCCATAAATATTCCTATGGCTTTCCTGCAAATACCAGTATCTTGTTGCAATCAACTCCTCTAATCCCTCCATTCAAGAATGGCTAGTACAGTCACACTGACAGTTTCTCAAGCAGCAGATTACTCCATGCGAACCTGCTCGTAGTATATCCAGTTGTCTCTATTGAGCTCCTCCCTAATCTGCCCTTCTAGCCCTCAGGGGAGATTTGCATATATGTCTTGGGTCTCTATACTTGTTCCCTACAGCATAGGCTTCTCCATATCCTGAAAGCAAAGCCTCAGCCTCATCACTTTTTAGAACATTCATTCTAACATTTACTCACAGGATAATATGATGTGGTAATGTGATCTCAGGCATAGATCTCCATTCTGACTAAATCATTGGGGTTTAACAGGGTTAGTTCGAACAGTGACTGTGTATTAATTAACCATTAGTTTTTACCCAAACAAGTAACTGTGATGAAATCACAGACAATTTACTTAGTTATTATTCAAATGAAGAATTACATGAACTAAGAATTGCTTGAAATTTTAATCATTGCAGAAAACACACTGAAGGTCAATGGTATGAAACCATCCAGTTATGTAATTTTGACTCAATCATAAGTTTAAAATATGATTCTAACATAGCATCTACACTGCATAAAGTTACAGTCAAGCCATGTAGTTATAATTTATATTTTAATGATTTTATTAATCTTCACATTGCTCTAGGACAAATTCAGAACCATCTCTTCTAAATTATGGATAAAATTTGAGCAGCATATTTTTCTGCTTATTTACTTGCTATGGTCACCTTTGCTGTCTTCAAATTGTTTGTTCAATTAATTCAGTTTCTTTCAATGCTCAACTATCCCACCTTATTTCACAGCTTGTCTCTTAATCAAAGACATAAGTTTTTCTTATTACTTTGGTACATTTGCCTCTTTCTCTATACAATATTTGTTTTACTTCACAGCATGATATCAGCCCAAATATATATCTCAAAAATATGTACAAGAATCCTTAATACTTCTTGAGCATTTATTACTCACAATCTACAGTATCTTCCAGCCATTCTATTATCATCTAAATATTTTCTACCCTCCATGTGAAAAAAATGAGGTATTTTTGGGGGAGGGGAATGAAGTATTTTGACTTCATATACTGAAACAAAAACAAAATACTGCTTATCTCAATCTAATACATGTCACATAGACAGATAATAAAGCAACTTCTGTGTATCTCGCTATTCAAGTCTAGGCTTCAGAAAAGATACAATCAATCACAGTATCTGAAAAAAAATAGTTCACAGTGTTTCAAAGCCTTTGGAGCAAAATGATGATTCTTGCATTCATTTTTATTCTTGTCATTTATTTTTTAAAAAATGATTTTTTGTTGTTGAGGACAAGTAGTCCTACTTATCAGATCACGAACACGCATACACACAAAAACAGAGATAATTTGTAAATGAAAAATTAAATAAACTATAAAATTAAACATACGTTTTGCCCCCAAGAGAAGTGAGTTCTGAAGAGCAGGTGTAGAGCATTCAACATTACATGGCTTTTAAAGAAAACAGTGAAGGAGATACGAGAATACTTTAGTGGCTCCATGACACCAACAATCTTGTGTTAGTGCTTCTGCTTCCACTTCAGCCAACACTGCCCACTACTCGTCAACCTCCTTCTCCTATCTATGTGCCCGCACATCTTTGAAAGGTTGCTCATTTGAAATCTGCTTTGCAAATCGGGATAGAGCTGTGGCTGTTTCTGACTGGCATCCTTTTCTTGTACCAAATAGACTTTAGGCTACTGGTTCTCCAGCATGAACTAGGGTACCCTTAATTATAAAAGTCATAGACCTAACAAGGTTATTGACATGAGGACACACGTTAACGCAGTCTGGATAAGGTCCATGATAGAGAAGTTTCCGTTATAAATCTTTACATGGTCACTTCACTCCTCAGTCAGAGCGATTTGTAACGTATTTCATTTAAATGTTTAATTAACACTCTGAGGTTATATGGATGTCTGGTGGTCCTCTTCCATTTCATAGGACAACTTACCAAGGTAATGTATTCCTCATAACAGTTTTGAAGGTAAATTCTCGGGCTATCTCCAATGCACATATGGAAAACAGCAGAGAGTTGAAAATCCTGCCAGAATTTATAAAACCACAGTAATTAAATCAACTTAAGGCATATTTACACCAAAAACCCATCTATTATTTATATATATATATATATATATACATATATATACATATATATATGTTTATATAATTTGTGTTTTTGTGGAATCATTTGTGTTAGAAATAGATTTCCCTTTATGGCCTGACAAGTAACTGGACAGTTTTATTTATTTGTCACAATTCAGCTCCTAACCACATACATTATATAACTATGATCTGTATATATGTCTATGTAATAGTCTAGAAAAGTCTATTCTCTCCTTTTTAAATAATGTATTCCCTATTATTTAAGCATACACACATATAATCACTATTATAATTGAATGATTTAGTTGTGTTTTCAGTTTGATGACCAATATTCCAACTTAATCCAGAAGATAGTAAGACTGGTACTGGTCTTACATAATTTGTGTTGTATGGGTTTATGGTGTAGTTTCCTTCTGTGTATTGTGTGAGGATTTAGCAAAACCACTTCCATTTAGCCAAACCAAATATTTCTTGAATACCTGTGTTAGTTAGGCACTGTTCTTGGAATAGAGTAGTGACCATAGACAAAACTAGGAAGGTATTGATTTTTAAAGCTTAAAAGCAGTAGGAGAAACAAACTACCAACAACATAATTAAAGTAATCTATTTGATGAAGTCTACAAATAAATAAAATTAGAGTAGGAAGTTGGAGGCTACCTTCAATTGGCCACTGGGTTTTTGTTAGTTTGTTTGTTTTATATTATATAGTGTTAAGTGTATGTGATTAATAAAATATCTGGCATGACATAATCTATGTGGAATGTCAGTTCTCCGATGAAAAAGCATCATCCAATTCAGGCCACTTTTCTTTTCTTTTTCTTTGAGTTTTCAAGAAAAGAAATATGGTGAGAATCACAGTCTTGTTTCTGAACTGTGGGTATTTTTATTTGAATATAAGGGTAAGAAATATTCTTTATTGTCAAAGTCAATCCTGTGAGGTATTACACATTCCTAGATACTTCCACCGGGTGCCAGGTGCAATCCCTTTCTAAACCAAAAGTACCAAGAACATATCCAGAGCTTGCTTAAACTTCCCTGTATGACACAATCACCCCTGGTCAAAAATGTCTATGGATAACGTCCCCAATCCATAGTAAAAAAAACTACATTTGCATAAAAACTGTCTTCAAAATTATACTATCAGAAGGCCATTTCAAGAAATGTCAGATAAGAAAGGGAGAGAAAGAACCAACAGAAAGAGAATATGATTATGTATAAAAAGGAATCCATCAGTTAGAGCAGACATTATTTGAGTAAATATTGAACATACATGTATTACAGTTTTCCCTCTCATTTTTAAACAACTAATTATTCAGAGAAGTTCTCAGTTGATAATTTGATGTAAAAAGTTGACATTTGTTATTTCTACCCTTTCATTTAATTTGCAAATTAGAATTCCGAGTGTATGTTTTTAAATTATTTCTTCACAATATGATGAGATTTATTAAATTAGTAGCAGAAATTGCATGTAGAAACAGACTCCTGCAAAGTCTTCTGGCCACCCAATCATTGAATTGCCTCACTAAATCCTTCCACTATGCATAAATATGCAAACCAAGCTTAAGCATTCCCTTTTTTTTGCAATAATTTTACATATGAAGGACTAAAGGAGGAAGGAAATTCCTGGCTTCTGCTTTTCAAATAAGTGTTGTTCATGGTATTTTTTCAGGAGGAAAGTTTAAAATTAATTCTGGAGGGAGCTAAGGACACAGCTCATTGGTTGGGTCCTTGCTTAATCAGGCATGAAGTCTGGGCCCACCAATGTCAACACAACAGCAACAACAACAACAAAAGCCCTTCAACTTTATATCATGGTCAGTATGCTTTTTCATCAAGAAATGTGAAGAAGAAATTATTTAATCTCTCCCACACTAAAGCTAAAGGAGCTTAGCTCAAAAAGTTTAGCTTATCTAAAAAAAAAAAAAAAAAAAAAAAAAAAAAAAAAAAAAAAAAAAAAAAAAAAAAAAAAAAAAAAACAAAAAAAAAAAAAAACGAATTATCGTCATCCCTACACTTTGACCAAATCATATAGGATTTGTGTTGCAGCTCAGATTCTAGACTATGGGATCTAATGAGTGTAAGTTAGTATTCTGTCTCTGCCCTTTGTAAAGTATATGACAATAAGAAGTTTCAAGTTGAGATTCTTTGCTCATTACACATTAACCAGGTGATTAGGCAAGAATATGCAAAGAGATATAGCAAGTCTTCAATGATAAGTTTATTAGTAAGATAACATTTTTAATACCTAATAAGTATAGGCATTTTTCTAGAACTAATAAAAGCAAGGTAATTAATTCTCCATGAATAATCAACATTAAAACTTTTAATTTAAATTATTGATTAATTTTAACCATCTGTAATAATGACACACATTTTGATGTTTTCAATGAATGGCATCCCCTTAATAAACATTTTTTTCACAGCATATGAGTTTAATGTTCTCTAAACCATCAACAAACCAAACTAAGATGTGGTAATTAACACAAATATATAAGATGTAAAATTGTTTCTCACCCATCTGACCAACCTGGATATTTCTAAGTATATACCTTGGTAAGAATTCTGTGTTTTGTTGTTATTGCTGTTGAAGAAAGTCCTGAGAATGTCTTTCCTCTTCCATAGGGCACTATTTTTCTCTTGTTTCTTTGAGGCCAACCAAGAGTTTGCCTTCTGTCATTCTGGATTCATTCCAGCGGGCCCAGTCCAAAGCTGCTTTGGGGAATCCCTGAGAGACAAAGCAGGGACAGTTACTTGAATTGTTTGGCTTGAAAAGGCAAACGTTTCTCAGTCCTGATCACTTCTGCGGAATCCTGGAGGCACCTCACGCTAAGTAATTCGGATACCTAATCTTAATTACTAGGCACAAAACTGCTGCTAGCAGGGCATGAGAAAATGAAAATATCACGACACAGTATCACTGTGTGTAGCGCCCATTTCATAGTCAAGAATTGCACTGAAGAAGTCTGGCTCAATTCCAGAACGTTCAGCTTCGCAGCCTGCTGCTGTCCCCGTATGGATAACTATCATTTTTAATTAGAGTGTACTTCTACTTTTGTGTACGGATTTGGCCGCTCACACTTCAGGTGTAATGGTAATTCTTCAAAGGAGCTGGACTTGTAGCCTTCTTCATAAACTCCTCCAAGCTAAAATGTCATAGACTTCTCTTCACTGCCACCTTGTGGTGGATTTTTCAAAGTGAAATCATCGCGTTAAAACAAAGATTTCAGAGGCAGCAATTTATTTGAGAATAATAATTTTAAAATAACATCAATTGATCGTTTTATGAACTCATCTTTCATTTGAAATCACCATTTAAGATAAACATGTTCTTCATTCTCCTTATTTCTCCAAGTGTTTTGATCAACACTGAAAAAATCAAGAAAAATATCACTTCCTCTAAAACAAATGTGATATCATTAAATTAACTCAACATCAATCTCTGTTTCAATGATCACTTTCTAACAAACTTAAAAATCTAAGTGCTGAACAAATATTTATTTAACTAGAAATTGTATTTGATACAGGAGAAGTTACAATGTACAATCAACTTTTAAAAGTATGTGTTCACAATTTATATCTGACACATGGTTAGGTAATTAAATATATTGCCATTGGAATCAAATTAGCAATTGACAAATAATGTGACATTTTTAATTTTTTAAAAACACATTCACTGTGTCTTTCAATATGAAACAATTATTCTTCTAAGAAAAAAAAACTAATTTCCACATTGCAATATAATAATTTGATTGTGCCTTATAATTTAAAGGCTATGACAATCTACCAAGAAGAAGCAAAGTGGAATCTTGCTTAACTGTAGTGCTGGTTTAAATATTGATACAAAGACGTTGACATAGGACTGCAGATGTTTCAAGTGCATAAACCAGGGATGAGTGACTTTACCGATTGCTGTGTCATAAATACCTGGCAACTGAAAGGAAGGGCTTACTGCGACTCATAGAATGGAGAAATAGAACTAATTCATTATCGTGCAGAAGGCACCAAAAGCATGAAACATCTACGCACTTGCACCTGCCATTGACATGTAAAAGACTCCTACTGATTCACTTCTCCCTGTTTTTCATTTCAGGACCTCAGCCCATGGAACCATGATACCCATGTTCAAGGTGGGGTTTCCCACCTCAATTCATCTAATTAAAACCTCCTTCCAGACATGGCCAGAACATTGTCACACCGGAGACCAGATTGTGACAATCAGCAATAAACATCACACCAGGTGATCCATAGAAGGCAAATTTGCATAATCCTAGGTCATTAAAAACTCTCCTTTTTAAGTAAGGTGGCTTTATGAGATGGACTGGGAAACCTTGCTTAAATCATAACTTCACGTATTAAGAAATGTTTGTAGTTGTTGGAAAGATTTTTTATTTTCTTCATCCCCAGATGTACAAGAACACTGTGTTTCCCTGTTTTATTTATTCCTTCAATGAAAGACATTGATTTTTTTTTCCTGACTTTCAAGGCTAAGCTACTCAAAAATGGACCCAGACAAGACAAAGAAAAGATGCGTGACTGATTCCAAGTCTACCAGGTAGCATCTTGACCACCACCATAGAAGCATATTTAAATTCAGTTCAAGACAGTGGGAAATGATCCTTAATTAGGTAATTCAAGCATCCTCATAGTCCCAGGGATTCTCCAAAGAGGGGGATATGGTAGTGATTGGTATGTCATCCTTGGTCCAAAGGCACTGTGGCTTTCAATTTCTATTGGCCTGGACAATAACCATGCAAAAAAAATAATTCAGCTAAAAAAATCCTGGACATGGTGTGGAACTGTCTGCAATAGATAATAATTATAGAAACATCAGTATTGAGATAAGGTCACAATCCATAAGAACGCAGACAAATTGAGAGGGTTGCTGTGGGTGACGTTATTGGCAACCCATTTCTTCCATAGGGTGCCTGAATTCATATGAACACTCACAGGCATCCACATTACCATGAATTCTAGAACATATACTTTGTACCTCACACCATACAGTGTGTTCTTTCATTATCACACTACTAGCAGTGGGTAGGGATGGAAAGAATTTCATTTGAGTTTCCATTGTTTTCTTTTCATTGCATATGAGTCTTTCAATTCGGTCTGCCCCAACTATTTCAAAGTTTGTGCTTTAATGGCTTTATGAAATCTTTTCCACTATGCCTTTGAGGTGGCCCCATTTTCTTAATGGGAGAAACATATTTAAATTGTCTGAGAGATGTGTTTGTTCTTCCTGCTTGCCACCCTAGGATATGTGAGACTAGAAACTCTATCAAAAAATAGTCTTAATTTACTTGCTAACATTTACTCTCTCGGTAGGAATAATTTTGATTAGTAGGAAAAGGGGATGTCTCATCGCTTTCTTTCACAGGCAAATAATGCATTGCAGTTGTCTCTCTCTTTACGGAGCCTGGGAGCCTTCAGATTCATTGTCTAATTAATTCTCCTAACGCTGCAGTAGAGTACCACTGGGGAGTAAATTCCCATTCTACATCTAGGGATATTAAATGCCTTATACTATGTCACCATGCCAGTAAAAGGCAGACTTGAGGAAACTGCTTGAGGCTGGCTTTTATTGCAGAAGTGGCTCATTATTTATCATAGTACAGGAAATGCTTCAGAGATCACTAGTCCTAGGAGTTGAGAACCCAGCAACTTTCTTTGTGTTTAATTGTAAAAATGTTCCTAAGGAGGTCTTTTACAAAGATCAGGATATAAATCCATTTACATCAATGTAACATAATGCCTGATATTTTATTGAGACATAGAATGGATTCACTCGTGTTTGTTCTAATTACATAACTGTTTAGCGTTCATTTGTAAATGTGCAATATTAAGATTCATTAATAAGTGAATGTGGAATTAAATCATTGTATTCACTTGTTCCTTTCATTTATTATTAATAAGCCAGTCTAATCACTCCCTTTATCCCATGAGAACTATGCTCAAATATATTTTAGTTCATTATTATAATATTGTATTTTTAAAAGTAATTTTGATATCCACATAGAAACAATTTAAAGAATGTAATAACTTTATCTGTATCATTTCTATAGCTAAATAAGATTCAATTCTATTTCTATACAAAATGAAAAATATAAAGGCTTAGCATGCGGTGTCTTTCCACAATTTTCCTTACTGAATTAAAAAAGAAAGAAAGATAGAAAGAAAGAGAGGGGGGGGAAGGGAGGGAGGGAGGAGGAAGAGAGGGAGGAAGGAAGGAAGAAAACAAGAAAATGACTACCTGCATAATAATACAGTGCATTTGATTATAGCTCTAAAATTTAAATGTCAGAAATTTCTGGAGCACAGGGGTAGCATTCTCTGAGAGACTTCAAGGTTAAGTTTCTAGTTGAAGAAAGACTAGGGAACTGATTCAGAATCAGTTTCATACTTGAAGTTGGAGATCTTTAGAACAGAGATTCAAATTCATTTGTAAGTCAGTAGATATTGGATGTGAAACAAAGTATTGAAAAATGCTTTTGAATTTTCCTTTTTCATAAACACTTGTGGAATAAGCGAAGTGAGCGGTTAAGACAGAAAATCATGGTAACGTGTACAGCATGTCTCAGTTACCCTGGTGGGCTGATGTCACCACAGCACTGTCCAGTCACCCTGATGTCATACAGCACTTTCCCAGACACTCTGATGTCACACAGCACTGTCCCTGACGCCCTGATGTCACCACAGCACTGTCCCAGACACCCTGGTGGGCTGATGCCATCTCCTGGAACTGGAGAATCACTACGTTGACTGTTAAAACAGACCTGGGTGTCTGAAATCCAGAATGGTTCATAACTAAAATTTAATGTGTTACATGGCATTGATCTTATATTTCATTTTATATTATTTTTTAATTTGCTACATGAGTACTCTGTTTACATAATTTTCTCCCTCCCTCTACCTGCACCAACATATCCTATATCTTTCTACCACTCCTTCTTGAATCTATGAGCTCTGATTGTGGCCACACACACACATGTATGCACATATGGACATGTGTCTAGGACTGATCATGTGGGATCGAAAAACCTATCAGCAGGCTCTTTCAGAAAACTAATTTCTCCTACCTAAGTAGCCACTGATTAACTGTAGCTCTTCTTCTAGGCCTTGTAAAATTTCACCCATCCACATTGGCATGATAATCTGTGTTAGTTTTTCCATTCATGAGACATAATACTGCTTTCCCTGTTGTATTATTGTTATTTACTGTATCATTAGATACATTTTGACAATTATCAACAAAAAGGGCAAAGAAACCTTCAATAGGAACCCTCAGCCAAAACTTGCACACAAAAGAAATGCAATTTGGGGTTGCCAGCTATGGTCATAAATTGGATCAGTAATCAATTCAAGATTATTGCATATGTTGCCTTTATTTTCAGACTATGCACAAAAGTTCTGAAGCCATCCCTGCAAGAAACCCCAGAAACTGCCTGTATATATAGACTTAGAATAATGCCACCTAGAATCTTGTCGAACTTAGGATATATGTTGCAACTTAATGATCTCCTAAGACAGGGGAGAGTCGCCTTTCTATGGTCTAATGCTTTTGAGTTAACAATGAATAATATTTGATATAAGCAGCAATCATTGCTGAAATGATAAAAAATGCTCTTTCACCTTTTCATGGTGAAACTTCTGTCAATGAGTCCTGAGGGATGCTGGAGATTGGGGTTACAAGCTAAAATGAAGATTAGCGAGGAAACAGTATAAAGTGATTGACTGCAAGAAAACTGAAGGTTCCAACAGAAGTTGGCAAAGCCAGATAGGAAGTAATTAAAGCTCTGAAGCCATATGGTCACTACTGTTGCACCTACTGCTGTCATTGTCCAATAAAAATAAGCACACATGATAAGCAAATAAATTAACATAGGTATGTTTCAGTAAATGTTGTTAGACGAGTGAACTAGATTTGTTGGGTAACCCATATTTTACTGATCCCTATGTTAAAGTAGAAAAGAAATAAGGAAACTCTTATTCCAGACATCTTTCTCTGTTGTTTTATTGTGTGAATCATCAAAATTCATCTTGACTCCCTTAAAGAAAATATCCCAACAGATTTCAGATACCACGAAGCCTCAGGGAACAGCACAGACATAGATAAAGCACGTGCTTCTGACTGCACCTATAAGACTTATGGAGAGAACACGATTTGTTTACTCATTCGTAGACCTGCATTTTATCACCCATCACTCCAGACTATAAATCTCAGCCTGGGATTCCATCACCTGCTTTGTCTAATTCCAAAATTCTCCAAGAGGATTCTGTTTCTGGGCTTATGAAATCACAATATCTGTGTCTCTCTGATTTCTATTACCTTGATATCTCTAGTTATTTCAAGGTATATTTGCATCAATATCTTCCTACAAATATTGAAATTCTATTGTACAAAAGTCTTCAAAGTCTGATATGGCTCTGTTTAATCATGTCCTCTACCAGATCCAGGCCAGGAAATCCCATTCCCACATACTCTTTCTCTCTAGATGACCTGACCAATAGTGAGCCCGACTCAGTCTGTACTTAATAATAATAAAGCTATAAGTTTATTTATCATGTGTTCAAAGGTGAAAAATACAAGTGCTGAAAAACAAAATCTTCTCCCCAATTTAATAAAATTCAAAGCATATCTATTTTTAATTTTTATTCTGTCACAGGTGCTGAACTAGACACTTGTATTCAATCATAATCATTTGAGAATTTCACCAGGAATTGTAACTAGAGCCCATTTAATTTTGGTACAGTTAGTCACACTTGCTAGGATTTTCAGCTTCAAATGAAGCATAAGTGATATGCAATTCAACTGTCACCAGATAGGAAGGCACATTCAGGAATATGGAGCAGATTAAGCAAAGGCAAAATGGAATAAATGAAAGTCTTCAGAGGAACATGAAGCACATCATGTCAAGATGTTGAAGGGTGTGAGTCGAGATAAAGAATTTAAAAAAAAAATAGGCTTAAAGGGAATTGTGAAGCCTTTGAATACCATAGCGTGGAAATCAGATTTTATATTACCCATTGATACTAGTTATGTGGTTAAAAAGTAACATTATCAGATTTATAAACTAGGCTTGTATGAAATCATCAAAAACATATTAGGTGAGGGAAAATCTGAAGGCAAACAGACAGGTTGGGAAGGTAATGGATTCTTCCCTACAGTGAGGAGTACCGAACTCAAGCTGGGGTCATGAGGAGAAGCAAAGTTGAGAAGCTTTAAAATCTAAGTAATAAAAATGCAGTTGCTGGATGACATCTCTTAGCGGAACTCTCCTTCTGTTACTAGTCCTTAGCATCAAAGAAATGCACCATGCACTGGCAGGACTTGCTGCTGTCCTCTTGTGGAAATAGGTGGCTGTAAAGGACTGAATTAATTTCACGACAATGATATTTGAGCTTAGTTCCGATTGCTGCCCTATCTAATTAAATATTGGGCATTTTATTCAGTTTGATTCATTTTACCCACCAAATGCTTGCTTCATGTTGGAGATCTTCATACACTTCATCTCCCAGTCTTACATCAAAGATCACATGCCATATAGTTGTGGATTCTACAGTAAGGGATTTTTATCTCCAGTTGAGAATGATATTGAGAGCTTTTTATATCTTTGGAAGAGCAGTTTTATTAGATTATTGACTGTTCCAACAATAATTTGTCAGTGACAGAGTATGTATAGTTAAAATAAAAAAGGCAAAGAATTTAATTGTGACACTAAAAACAATGAAGTATTTTATTTAAAATAATCTATCAGCATGTGTTATGCTCTTATACAAATGAAAATAAAATATCTTTTGATTCCTTTGGTTTGTTTCGTTCCAATTACTTTTATGGTCTTGTGTATTCTCTGTGGAAAGGAAAATCCATAAAGACAGCAGGGAAACAATAGCGTTCAATAGATAAAGTGGTATACTTTTAATATCTATAAAATGGAAAACATTAAAATAATTTTAAATAAATAATTATTAGTAAGTTTTGTTACATTATATATATAATATAGTAAAGAGTATCAGTAATGAAATAAATGTAGTAAAATAAAATTTATTATGTCATCTAATTTAGTGGTTAGCATTTAGGAATGGATATGGTAAATGAACTAAATCAATTCCAAATAAATGACTTCCCCTATCTAAAACAGTCTTCTAGAGTGTCCAGTAACCATAGCATATATTTTATGACCCATCACTATACTTTTATTATTATTCCACTCAATTAGTGATACTTGCCTTCTCATGGATTTTTTTCCCTTAAGGTATTAGTGGAGACAACATAGTTTGTCTAAAACTCACTGATTTTGGCATACTTAAGGAGAATAGCTTAGTCCATTATGGTTATAATTACCTAATGAACTACACCTACTTTTCTGAGATACTACCATTAAAAAATAAGGAGAAATCAGTAATTAGCATGTATTTAGTTGCTAGACTGTGGATATGTGTGCTGAGAATTCAAAGAGGAGTAAGAATGCCATTATCCCTAATGATTCACAACTTTGCACTTGTTACTCAAAATGATCTATTAATATTTATAATGCTGAGGTTGGAGTGATGGCTCAGAGCTTAGGAGCACAGAATGCTCTTCTGCTGGGAATGCTTAATTCCTTGTACCTACAGGGCAAGAAACAACTTTCTGTAACTAGAGTTCCAGAAGATCTAATCCCTTCTGGACTCCATGGGCATTACATGCAACTAGCACATAAACTAACATGCAGGCAAAGATCCCATGCACATAAATTTAAAAAATATATAAAATATTTAATAAGAAAACTAATTATAAATCTAAGTGATAATTCTGGAATGTGCATATACATCATATTGAATTTAATATATGTACATAAAATTAATACAATTATTTTCAGCAATCATATGGTGCGGGAGAATTGTCTGTATTCTGTCAATCATGATTTAAATAAATGCTGATTGGCCATTAGCCAGGATGTATAGGTGGGACAACCAGACAGGAAGTAGAGGCGAAGCAAGGAGAATAGGAAAATTCTGGGAACCAGGAAGCTCTCTCAGGATTCCTGCACAGACCACCAAAGAAGCAGGATGTGACCTGCCCCGCTGAGAAAGGTACTGAGCCATATGGCTAACATAGATAAGAATAATGGGCTATATAAGTTATAAGAGCTAATACAAAGCCTGAGCTAATGGGCCAATCAGTTTATAATCTTCTGGAGACTTCTGTATGATTTTCTCTGGGACTAAATGACTGTGGGACCTGGTAGTGAAAGACTCTAAATGCATTTCTGAGGCCTCTCCGGTTTAAAGATGTTTTCTGAAGCCTCTTAGCATTTGGAAACGGGACAGTCGCCCACACACACATGCTGGACTACTCATCCTCCTGTGTCCTTGTAAATAATCTTCAAGCATAACTCCATTCTGGGAATTGAGGCAAAGACAACCCACAGATGTTGACTCAGTTCCTGATGTATTGATTCAGTCACAGGAACAAGGTCAGGATGGCCCACAGATGCTCCTCCTCACCTCACCTGATCACGCAGCTACTCTCCTGCCCTGGCACAGACCAATCACTGCTAGTAACCCTTTGAATAAGCCAATCCAATTAGTTGGAAAACAACCCTCAGGTTCGCCCCTTGTTTCTGTGGCTTTTTGCTTTAAAAGATGGGCTATAACAACTATCGAATGTTCTTCATATCCCGAACCTGAAGAACCCTGTCATGACAGAATAAAATCCTCTTGATTTTGCATCAATTGTGGTTGTGTGAGTGATGTCTGGAGCAACTCCTCCCTGATGTTTGGACTTCTAGTCCAACAGTAGGAGGACAGAAACCAACCAGGCCCCTCATGTTACAGAATGGTGCCCATGTGGATAACTGTATCCACAGAAAGCCTGAGAAAGCTTGGGAAAGAATAGAGTAAAGCATGTTTTCTTGGTAGCAGCAATTTTTCGAGTCTGCTCTGCTTGCTAGAGGCAAACAAGCACTCACATCTAAGAGAGGCTTCCTGACTCAGCTTTAGCTGTAAAGCCTTGGAGCTCTTTTAAGAGGTCCTGCCATGAACACTGAAATGGTGTTGATGAACAGCTGACCACATGCTTTTCAGTTTTCAGCCTTAGCAGGAAAAAAGCTGTGCTGTTTTAAAATGCCGGCTTTCTGGGCCGTCCTGCCAGGGCAAACTCTGACTCTTTCAGGCAGGAGGTACGGCCAGGGAACATTTAAATGTGGTCTGTGAGCAGAATGCTGCAGCTTGCTTGCTGGCAGGGACCTTGAAATGCCATAGAGTTGTGGCGATAAACATGCCTACAGCCGGTACCTATGCCATGAGGCTGGAATTGCAGAAAGCTAAGGAATGGGCTGGATCTACCTGTCAAAGCCACGGCTTTAATCTTCTCCATATTCCTTAGCAAATTAAAGACCCACGTGGTCAGAAAAAGAGAGATTCAAAGAAAAAAAAAAACCTCTAAATGGTTTACTATGTGTTAAAAATATATGTAGGCTAAAGGTTAAAGTTCTTAAAGTAAAAGTAAAAAAAGAGAGAGAGAGAGAGAGTAATTGGGTATGGTGGTACACACCTTTAATCCCAATGCCTGGAGGCAGAGACAGACAGATCTCTGTGAGTTCAAGGTGTGGAAGCACACACCTTTAATCCCAGCACTGGGGCAGTAGAGACAGGCAGAGCTCTGTGAGTTCAAGGACAGCCTGGTCTACAGAGGGAGTTCCAGGACAAAGATACACTGAGAACCTGTCTCAAAAAGCCAAAAGTTAAAGTAAAAAAAAGAAATAGAGGTTAAAATAAAGCCATGAAAAGATGAAAAATACACAGAGAATCTTGATACTGCATGTTATTATGCTCTCTTTGAATTGTTTGAATGCTGAGGAAGGAGAAACAGCTGCTAAAAGATATTTGCTTTATAAATGCTGCTGAGTTAATCCAAGATAGGTATTTTGAAAATACCTTGACTTCAAAATTGAAGTCAAAAGGTATGTTACTTTGGAGAAGAGATTTTGCTTTTGTTTCCACAAGAAACGAGAGGCTGTGGATTCATTCTGAGCTAAGAAAACTCAGGTTTGGTCAAGGAAGACCATCTGAGAAATCTCCGTTAGGAACAGGTGGCCCTGATGTCTGAGTTCTTCATCCAGAACAGATTCAAGATGCTGCCTGAGATGATCAAGCCTCACAGGATACTCCAGTCAGGACTTGATCATAATTCTAAATTTTCTTTAGGTTTCCATAAGATTATCAGCACCCCCAACCAGCCGGAAGTAACCTGGAATACCACGCCCACATTCCCAAAAAATGGACTATGGATATTTTTCTTTGTTTAAAAAAAAAAAAAAAGAGGGGAAAGTGGTGCGGGAGAATTGTCTGTATTCTGTCAATCATGTTTTAAATAAATGCTGATTGGTCATTAGCCAGGATGTACAGGTGGGACAACCAGACAGGAAGTAGAGGCGGAGCAAGAAGAATAGGAGAATTCTGGGAACCAGGAAGCTCTCTCCCTGCACAGACCACCAAAGAAGCAGGATGTGACCTGCCCTGCTGAGAAAGGTACTGAGCCATATGGCTAACATAGATAAGAATAATGGGCTATATGAGTTATGAGAGCTAATACAAAGCCTGAGCTAATGGGCCAATCAGTTTATAATCTTCTGGAGACTTCTGTATGATTTTCTCTGGGACTAAATGGCTGTGGGACCTGGTAGGAGATCAGAAACCAACCAGGCGCCTCATGTTACAATCATAGGTTTCTCATTGACTACTTTCCACTTTGGGATACAGACCCCTTTTCATTTTACCACAGAATAAAAACTCAGTCTACAAGGGAAGCTTGTAAACAAACACCAGGTAATATACTCTGGTAAATACAAAATTGGAATGAACTAAGTCCCACATTGGAGAGACTGATAACGTTTGTATAAACTTGAGTCACCAAAGGGACCAATACCCACAAAGATCTGATGTGAACATGTGTTTGGGAGAAGCTCTGGTGAGCACTAAGCGAGCAAAAGTAGGTGCAGTCAGGGTCTTCAGACCACAGAGCACCTGCTTTGAAAGGAAAGAAGAAAATGGAGTACAGGTTTTCAAAATATGACCTGATAGTTCTCTGTATTTCCCCTGTGTCTGTTGTTATGTCCCCCTTTTCATTTGAGCACAGGGGACCTCCGGTTCCAGCAAGCAGTCTAATATTCTTTGCCACACTAATGAGATATCTCTTTGGTTTTTTATTCATTTTACATTCCAACCACAGTTCTCCCTCCCTCCCCTCCTCTCACTCCCACCTCTTCCCCAGCCCACTCCCCATCCACTCTTCCCAAAGGGTAAGGCCTCCTATGGGAGTCAACAGTGTCTGGAGCTTTGGGTTGAGGCAGGCAGTACCAAGCTCCCATCCATTCCCCGGCACCAAGGCTGAGCAAGGCAACCCACCATAGGGAATGGGCTCCAAAACCTTAACTCATGCACCAGGGCTAGATCCTTGTCCTGTCAGGCCAGAAAAGATTTTATTTTTGTGCTGGGACCTTGTGGGACTTTGAATTTTACCCCCATCCCTGAAGAAAGCCAGGGGTCACTAGCCCCCTTTTAGGGGAAATATTAGCTAATGGGAAAAACCCAAGTTACACAAGACTGCTGACAAGATGCTGACCACCTAACTTTCCCTATCAATTAAGTAACAATGGACCAATCAGATAAGTTTCCAATCAGTGCCTGTGGTTAGCAAAGGGTCAGCTCCTGAGGACATGAGCAGGGGACAGTTGCTATGGGTGAACAAACCCCCTAGGCAATGGCAGCCTATCAGGAGCTAACAGCTGAGCTTCACCTCACCTTTAGCCAATTGTGATAGAGGATAAGTAGTTTTGAACTTTGAAACTGTGATCTTATGACTGCTTTGTGGTTTTTGTCTTTATAAACCCATTACAATAGGAGGCAGGATCCTTCTCCCTCCACCTGCTGTGTCAGACAGCGAGGTAGGAGACCAGTGCCATTCCCTACACAATAAATGACACCTTGCATTTGCATTTGAAAGAGTGTGCCTCCGTGGGGGTCTTCTTGTGGGTCTCAGGACTTAGGCACAACAGTCCTGCTGCCAGGAGCCCCTCAGATAGACCAAGCTACATGACTGTCTCCCATGTGCAGAGGGCACAGTTCAGTCCCATGAAGGCTCCGGGACTGTCTGTCTAAAGTTCCTGAGTTACCACAAGCTTGGCTCAGCTGTCTCTGTAGATTTTGCCATCCTGATCTTGACCTCCCTTGCTCAAATAATCCCTCCTCCCTCTCTTGGACTGGGATTTCCTTGGTGAAGGGATGATGGAGTGGGAGAGCAATGAAAGAGATATCTTGAAAGAGCGAGTCATTATGGGATTAGAGAGAAATCTAGTGCTAGGGAAATCCCCAGGTGTTCACAAGGATGAACCAAGCTCAGACTGCCAGCAGCAGTGGAGAGGTTGCCTGAACTGGCTGTCCCCTGTAATCAGATTGGTGACTATCCCAACTGTTATCATAGAGCCTTCAGCCAGTATCTGATGAAATCAAAGACAGAAATCTTAAGGAAAAGTTTTTCATTTGAGATGCCTCTTATTGAGCACAAAGGGATGTATCAGCATTGGTTCACTGCATGCTTTGTCCTCAGTTGAATGCAGTCCAGAAATGTGCTAATCATTGAAGCAGCATGGGGTGGGAGTGGCATGTCACCAGCACCCCAGTAGACCCAGACTCAACTCAAGGAGAATATTGTGGGGGATGAGGGAACTACCATAGGCACCTACATTTGCCTTTAGTGTGAGACACCTATCTATCACTCTATAGTCACCATCGGCCACTCTCTCTTACAGAAAATGCATTAGGGACACAGAGCTCAGTCCCCATCGCTGCAATCACTCTTGGTAATGAAGTTAATATTCAGCTTCTGTCTGGCTTATTTCCTCTTTTTGCAATGGCTTATTTAGTTGTGTGACACAGTCTTTCAATGCTAAGAGGTCTTTTTCACTGACAATTAGACCCTTTCAGTTCATGTGTCTAAATGTGCCTGTTCACCAAGTGAGGGAATACCCAGAGAGGCCAAGGACATTTAGCCTGCATAGGTATTATCTCCTGCTTTTCCTGTGCCAAAATAATCCCACTTTGACCTGTTGCTCTACATTCCACTGCTCAAGAGAAGGTTCCATTTTCCGGGGCACAAAATGTCTGAAGTGGCTGATTCAATGCTTTGCTGACATCACATTAAGAAAGTGGATCAATATGATATTCTATGGGACTTCATCTACTCCATATGTCATTATTCATGCAACTGTCAAGAATGGAAGCATTAACATAACCTTAGGGCAAATTGGTTAATACATAGTGTTGGGTGTACTAAGAACACTCAGACACTTTCCAGTCCTCATTATTTTGGGGTGGGTATAGAAATTGACATATTTTCCAAGTCAATAAATGAATCTTTTCTCTTATTAATAAATTCTTCCAATAAAACCTCTCATGGAACAACAACTTTACCACTAATTGTCAAATGTATGTGTAGTAGGAGGTTGCATGTTCATTCCTGGCTGCTCAGATTCAAAATAACCACTCAGAAATTATATGAATTACAACACTGCTTGGTCAATGACTCTAGCGTATTCCTAGCAAGATCTTACATCTTAAATTAACCCATTTCTATTATTTTATATTTTACCATGAGGCTCGTGGCCTATCGCCAAGGCTTAGGCTGGTGGCTCACATCTTTCTCCTCTGGAGGCTTCAGGGCTTCTCCTCGACTCAGCCTACACTCTCTCTATATATATTTTTTCCAGTCTGTCTATATTCTGAAGCCATTGCCCAAAAGCAGCTTCTTTGTTCATTAACCAATAAAAGCAACATATATACAGAAGGACTTCATACCATGTATGCCCACCTGCTTCCATTCCTTAGGATGTATTTTTCAAGAGGTCACACTAATAAAGAGACATATCTTAGCCACTAACCCCCCATAATGTTAGATGCTAGGTGGTGGAAACAACCTTCATCACTTCTCGGCCATGCCTTGAGAGGAATATTGTTGTTTTTTTTTTTACTCAGTTTTTCTTATAAAATTTTAAAAAAAGAAATTAGAATGTATTTATACTTGCAGAACAGTTGTAAAGATATTCTATAGTTTATTTTTGTTGTTACTGCTGGTTTTTTTGCTTTGTTTAATTGATAATTGAATGTAGTATTTCCTTTACTTTTTCCTCTACCCCTGATATTCTTCCTTTTCCTTGTGTTTAGTTCCATTGGTTATGTTCCCACTGTGGTTGTTTTATCATTTCTAAAATTACAGGGTAATTTTTCTAAATTGCAGTTTCCTAGATGAATATTTCTTCTGTGTTTCTGGCCTTTCCACGCATATTGCTAATTTTCTCATTCAGTTTTCTGGTTTTAGTTTTTCCTCTGTCTTGCTCCCAATGCCCCAGATTGAACTCTCTTGCTTGTTTTTATCTTCGTTGAGATCACTGCCAATTTTTAATAGTACACGTTTGGGTCTTCAGCCAATATTTTGCCTTTCTTGTTATCTTTGAATTCAGGTGTTAGGAATGTTTGAAGGAGTCATATCACTAACTTTCAAATATTTGTGTTCCTGTCATGTGATCTTTGCACATGCTGTTTTGGATATTTCCTTCATGTTTACTTGGATATCTTTTTTATTAAATTAAATGTATTTTTAATTTTTGTATGCATGTACCGTATTTACATCACTTCCAAACCTCATTTCCTTCTTCAGTATTTCCTATGTCTCTCCAACTCCACAAATTCATGGCCTCTTTTAGTTATTATTAAATACAAACACAAATAAATATGTAACTATAACCTCCTGAACACGTTTAATGTCATACATGTTCTTTGGGCTCAGCACTTGGTATTGGTAACCAATTAAGAATTTAACCCATGGGGGAAAACAATCACCCTTCTCTTACCCATCTTTAAATGTCTGTAGTTCTTCAACTAGGGGAAAAGCCTTATGTATTTTCCCCAGAGAAACAAATTCTTCAGACATTGCTCTTTGGTATGACTAAAAGAAGAGAAAGTGAACTGTTAAAACCCCAAAATATCAAATTAGAAGGTGTAAAAAAATGTAAAAGTCAATTGATGAACCACCAATGACCTAAAATATAAAGTGGCAAAAATAATATACAATATTCCATGAAGTTAAAATGTGCAAATATTAAAGGAACAAGAGAAAGAAAGCAGAGAAATCAAAACAAACAATAAACGTTAAGCAAATAAAAGAAAAACAGGAAGAGTAGAGAATTTTATGGAAGGGAAAGAAAGAAGTGTGAAGACATAAAAAAACTTTTGAAAAGGTAAGAATAAAGAAAAAAAGCATTACCCAACAAAGTTAAAACTGAGGAACAAAATGAACAACTATAACAGAAGAATAAAAAAATACATAAAACTTTATGTTTTAAAAAAACCTTTGTTGTAAGGTCAAAATATTAATAAAGGTATGGGGGGGAGATGAAAAAGAGAGTGAGGAACACGAGACAAAATAGAAAACCAGAAAGGAAAATTAAAAAAAATATTAATCAGCAATAAAAATTGTCTAAACAGCATTTAATGAATATGTGAAGGGAAATAAAGATGTTTAATGTGATTTAATAAAATATAGTAAAATAGAAAGGAAATTCACAAGGAGACACAAAAGAAAAAACAAAAGTAGATTAAATATTGAAATATCTTTATTCAAAATTAGACCCTGCCAATTTTATGTGCAGGTGGTGGAGGGCAAGGAATGCGTCAGCTGAACTTGGGTACTCACGCGCTGGAGAAGCATATAGTGTCTATTAAAGCTGCCTCCCTCCACTTTAATATGTAAATACTTAACATTTGCCTTCTACGTGCATAAGTTCCTTCTGCTCACTGCACTTAGGTTTACTGTCTGTCGGCTGGGCATGTTCTCCATTCCTCTGGAGCCTCTCCAGGACCTATACATGGACTAGCTATGATAGGGTGTCTCTCCGGTGGATAGGAGAGGGAAAAGAAACACCACTGAGATCTTACAGACATGGGAGCTGTCTCCAGAACCCACTAATCCTTAACAGTCCTGCTGGGAAGAATCAGTGTCAACATATGGCTAGAGTTTGAGAGTTGAGACTCTGCAGAAGTTGCAAAGTCTGAGGGAAGACCAGTGGCTCCAAAGATTAATCTGCCCATTGACCTCAGGCTCAGGGCTGTTAGATTCCTGTGGCTCTGTTTCTTCCTAGCGATAGTAAACTGCACTAGTACACAAAGGCAGAGGGAGCAGAACCAGAGACCAGGGTTTGGGCAGCTGGGAAAGCCCTGCAGGAGAGCACTTCCGTGAATCAGTCCAGTTTTATCCCTGCATATAGGAAATATATATGATCGCGGAGCTTGAAGACAAACCCTAATTTGCATTAAGTGGCACAGTCTTATGTGACAACAGGGTCCTATAGCAAAGCTCCTGGTACAAGTCTCAGTTACCATACAGGACAGGAGGTTTCTAGCAGGGAACTGTGCCAAGGGTTACACTAAAGATCAATCAGGCACCCAGCCTTAGAGACAGCTTTCAGATAAGGTGAGTACTCTGAGCCTAGGGACATTCTTCAGATACAAGGGCAGGTAGAGAACAGGAAGTCTCCCTGGGGGGAGGGAGTGCCCAGGTCACCCAGCTTTGGAAAAAGCTGTCAGGTAGCTTTAGACTACAACTCTGACCAGCAAGGCTTCCCACAATACCCCTCCCAGTGCACTTCACAGTCAAACACGTTTTGCCTGCCGCCTTTACTTTTTGAGCCTTCAGTGTCCAGTTCTCCCCCTGTCAGTCACCTTCACACAGGGCTCCCCTACCCTGGAACTGTGACAGGCTAAATTCACGCTACCCAGTTTGTGTTTGTCCCTGCTCTTAGTGATCTGTGGTAGTTCAGTTAAGAATGATAAGTTCCCTCGTTTGGCGCCTTTCTGACGGTCTCTGAGTCACATAGAATAACGGGGACAATGTTGTCTTACAGAACCTGCAAATGGATTTGAAGCTTGTGAGAGATAGGCATTTATCCTGAACATAGGAATGCTAGTGTTTTGTACCAGGGCCATCTAACTTATTTGCACACACGTGTGTGTATGTGTCTTTGTGTCTCTGTGTGTGTCTGTGTGTGCATGTGTTAGTATGAGTACATTCATGTGTGTGTCCTTATGTATATGCATGCATCCATGTACATACGCATGTGTGGACATGTATGAGGATTCCAGGGGTTGATTTTCTTCCCCAATTGCTCTCCATTTCATGTATTAAGGAAGGATTTCCTCCCCAGCCCTGAGATTTTATTTTCTTTAAATTAATTGATTGTATGGATTTTTTGTCTGCATGTGTGCACTATATGTCTGGTGGCCAGAGGAGGCATCTGATAACCGGAAACTGGAGTTCATATGGGAGAACCACCACATAGATGCTAAAACCTGAACCTGGGTGCTCTGACTGAGCAGCCAGTAGTCTTCACCACTGAGTCACCATTTTAGCCATTTCTTCTTGATTATCTTTTGAATCAAGCATGTTTCCCTCCACACTACCCCTACTGGGGAGCTGTGTGTGCAGCTAGAATTATGTTCCATTCTATATTTTTCTTTGCTATGTGAAGCCCATCTTTTATTCAGTACTTTTGAGCTGTACTATAGAACTAACTTAATTTCTGAAGCTCTTCTTTCTCTCTTTGTAAAAGAGCTATTTTTCCCCCGGTGATATTCTTTTGCCTGAAGGAAGTGTTTCTTCTTATATCTATTTCCCTGTCTATGATATAAAGACTGTTCAGTCATCTCTGTTCCTTAATCATGAATCACCATCCTCATCCCGTGTCAATAATTTCTTTCTCTGAGGGGTCTGTGTTGGGTTACTTTCTACGTTCCAATAAAATATCCATAATTGGGTGGATTTGTGCTTATGTAAGATGCTCCCCTGGGCATCTTTCAAATACAATGTTCTATCTTAGTTCTACCCTTGACCTGGGACTCATTCCTAGAAAAAGCTTAATGTAGGTAGAAGAGTTGGCTAAGCAATTAAAAGTGTCTTCTGTTCTTACAGAGAACCTAAGTGCACTTCCCAGCACCCAAGTTTAGTGGTTCCCAACTTCCTTTAACTCCACCAGCAGGGGATGCAAGAGTCTTCGGGAATGTGAGTGGCCCTGCACTCACATGCGAACAAACACTCTGACCCCCCCCCACACACATATACACATAATTTAAAATATATAAAATTGAAGTATCCAAATACACAATTAGTTTGTACCCTGTACATTTTTTTGTCACTTAAGAGCTCTTTAGGGGTGTGTGTGTGTGTGTGTGTGTGTGTGTAGTCTAAACTGTCTCATCACTAAATTCATTTTATTCATATAATAATTTAGATATTGAATACAGTAAAGAATACATGTAGGATTATACTAAAAGTAAACAAAAGAATGGTGTTAGTGAGATTGCTTAGCAGTTAAGAGCACTAGCTGTTCTCAAGGACTTGGGTTTGAGTTCCAGTATTACATAGTGACTAGAAATTATCTGTGTTTCCAGTTATTGGAGACCTCATGCCCTAGTCTAGCTTTGTCAAACATCAAGCATATGTGGTACACAGATATACATGAATGAAAAACACCCACATGCATAAACTTAAGAAAAACTTAAGAAGTTAATAAAATAAAAAATGACTTATTCTTTTAAATAATTTCAATCTTTGGAGAACCCTTCTGGATCTTCTATAACATACTAAATAATTCTTGTACCTGTATTCTTCATATGTGATTTCTTTGTTTCCCTAACAGTTCTGTTGCATCATTATTTCAGAATTGATTTCATGTATGTAACACCATGCCTGGCTTATGCTGCCCTGTAACATGGGCTGTTGGCCTAGGAGTCAGTTACAGTGCAGCTCATTAAAAACAAGCATTACTTATGGGCTATAAGTAATTCCCAGCATTTGATTTCTGTGGAAAGCGTCAACATAAAATAGGGAAGCCTGTACACACTCTGGGGGTTGACAAATGCCAACAAGAGTCAGCCTCAGTGGTATAAATCTTATTTTTCAGGGTCCCAGATTTTCTCAATCAGTGTCTTGATTGCAGCACATCAAACTCATCAGATGCTCAAGAAGTCTGTCCTAAGGAGAGAAAAAAATAAAGGTTGTTTGAGTTGCTGTTTAAATTTCATTGATTAAAAATTGACAAAAAATAATTCACAATATTTGCTAGTCATAATAAACATGAAAATGTCTATTATGGGATCATGCTTAGTTAGAGAAACATTTTAATAATGGCATTTTTATAAGCACCCACATAGTAGATATATGAGAAATATGCACTTGATCTAAAATAGGAAAGATATTATTATCAAGCAAGCACATATTCATGGTCATGTTTTCATCCAAGTAATATTTTCAAGCAAAGCAGGAAATGCCAACTAGAAATAACAGGAAACTGAAACATTTTCAAGTTGAAAGTTTGGGCCTACATCACCATGCAAAACTCCCTCTGAATGAACATTGTTCTCTCTGTTCCCCAAACCTCTAGAAATATCCCAGGAGATATTTTCTTGAACCTTTGGAACCCAGAGTATCTAGTTATTTAAATATTAGCACAGACGAAAGCAAATTCCTGGAGACCGTTTATGTGGAAACTGAGGGAGTACAGGGAAGAAAGCACTCTGACCGTCACTGGGCAATAGCTGAGGTCATGCGTGTCAACAACCAAATGCCAGAGGCATTGCTCATAAATGCCGTAGTTTTTCTTCTTGGAGAAAGCCATCATCAGACCTACGGAGAACACAGTCACATTTCTTTCAAGTAGAATACTTTCCACTGCTACAAGTAGCAACATCATAAATTTCAACTTCTCCCAAAGAATGTCTTTATTTTCAAGTTGAGAGCACAATATAAACTATGATATATTCAGTTAAAGATAAAAGAACTCTTCTTTTATGAAAAGGTTTCCAATTTCATAGGTAAATTACTATTATTATAATTTATTGCTGAGTGGTAAGATAGCTGTCACGAGTTATTTGAGCACATTTGCCTTAAAGTTGCTGCTGTTATCTTCTGGCATTTATAGAGTGGAAGATGTTTCTGAAACTAACACTTTAAGATCTTAGGAGCATCAGCTATTAATTATGTTGTCATTAATGTGCACATGTAATTCAACATCTAGAGAGTGAAGGACTGGGAGAAAATTAATATTTATTGAGAGCTAACATTATTTGGGGAGCTATACTGGGCATGCAATGCATGTTTTCTTGTTAGATGTTTAGAGCAGCATGAAATGGGTATTATCCCACTTTGAAGACAAGTACCGGAGAACCTGCATGACTTGAGGAGGTCATATTAAGCATTACTGCTGGGCCTCAAGCCTTGTCCATCATCACGTTAAACTTCAGAGGTCAATTTATGACAGAATACAAATAGATTATTGCCCAAATACTAATCAAAAAAGCAAATCATCTCAGTATATCAACTATTAACTGGCAATCATGTGCCTAATTACACGCAGGTTAATACTGATATTGTAAATAGGGTGTATAATAGCTCATTGCTCTTGCAGAGAAACACAGCTTTCAGAAATCAGTTTGTGAGAAAGGGAGATGACAAATTTGCAACCAATAAAATGACTGGACTTAGTAACATGTTCAAAAAAAAAATCTAGAGAAACTTCTACAGAGAATTCTACTAAGATTGTCTTATGTGGTTTATCTAAACCTGTTCATATAGACCCAAAGCTTTTTCTTTTTTCTTTTTTTCTGTTTACTTATATTTAATATTTTAAAAAGAAAACAAACTATATTTCTTTCCAAATAATTGTGTTATTTGGAATTTTGATGTCTAATTTCTTGAGTTCTTTATATATTTTGGAGATCAGTCCTCTGTCTGATGTGGGGTTGGGAAAGACATAGTAATGAAAACAACTTGGTATTAGCATAAAGACAGAGAAGTTTACCAGTGGAATTGAATTAATCCACACACCTCGAACACCTGATTTTTGACCAAAAAAAGGTAAAATTATACAATGGAAAAAAAGAAAGCATCTTCAACAAATGGTGCTGGCATAACTGGATGTTCAACATGTAGAAGAATAAAAATGGATCCATATCTATCCCCATGCACAAAACTCAAGTCCAAATGGATTAAAGACCTCAATATAAATCTGATCACACTGAACCTGATAAAAGAGAAAGTGAGAAGTAGCTTCAACGCACAGGAGACCACTTCCTAAATATAACAACAGTAGCAAGGGCACTGAGAGCAACAATAAATAAATGGGAGCTCCTGAAACTGAGAAACTTTTGTAAAGCAAAGGACATGGTCAATAAGACACAAAGGCAGCCTAATGAATGGAAAAAGATCTTCGCCAAAGCTTTTTCTTAATGGTTAAGTAGAATAAACCTGATTTTCTCAGTTATCAAAGAATGAATGATTCTACCAAGGGAGAGATAATAGTGACTTATATAAAAGAAAAAATAATTAATGTTCTATGTTAATATACTAAAATATGTGTGGTATAACTGTCAAAATAAACTCCACATGATTTTGTGTGCATTATTATAGCTAATATGTTATTAATGGTACTATCATTATCACAGAGTGAAATATTCAGGGTCCAAATGAAGAATAATATGAAGATGTTTCCATCACTTTTCTAAGAATCACAGAGGTTTCATCTAAATACCTCTTTTCTTATTAGGAGGAGGTTTCATTACTAACTTCAATTTTTGTGGCTTAGACTTCTACATGTCAACATCATGAGGAATGACTCACTCATGTAACAAGGATGTATTTTTCAATGGAAAACAGAATGACTGGCTAAATAACTGAAATTTATAAACTATCCTACATTTCCATTTATAAGGGGTGAGAATTGGTACCTATCAATATCTATATGTAATGAAGTTTTTCACTTAATATGCATCATGAACTAAATATGGGTGGATTCATGCTTAAAGTTTCATTAGGTAGAGCACAATAGTCCCTAAAATCATCCAGGCAGTATATTTATTCCATCCTTTAAGATTGAAAATGGTCTTCTAGAAAGTACCTTGGAATAACTTCTTTCTAAATAACTGAAATTAATTATTTTCCCATGAAAAGTAGGTAAATAATATTAGGAGAAATCTTTCTACATAGTTAAATCCTAATATTCTCTCAATACAATAGAACCATGAGCTTTGATTAGGTCAGCCATATTCTTGTCAAGACAAAGGCTGTTTTAAGACCCTCAGTGCTTTTTGAATCTTCAAAGCTCATCCTAATCATTGGTTGATTGTCATAATTTCAAAACCTTCATGTATCTGGATTGCTTAGGAAAAGAGACTGGATTCTACTCCTTTTTGTATTTTATTTTTGAGCTCTACATATTTCTCTGCTCCCCTCCCTGCCTCTCCCCTACCCATCAACCCTCTCCCAAGGTCCCCATGCTCCCAATTTACTAAGGAGATCTTGCCTTTTTCTACTTCCCATGTAGATTAGATCTATGTATGTCTCTCTTAGGGTCCTCATTGTTTTCAAGGTTCTCTTGGATTTTGATTTGTGGGCTGGTTTTCTTTGTTTTATGTTTAAAAACCACGTGTGAATGAGTACATGTGATAATTGTCTTTCTGGGTCTGGGTAACCTCACTCAAAATGATGTTTTCTAGCTCCAAACATTTGTCTGCAAAATTCAAGGTGTTGTTATTTTTTTCTGCTGTGTAGTACTCCATTGTGTAAATGTATCACATTCTCCTTATCCATTCTTTGGTCAAAGGGCATTTAGGTTGTTTACAGGTTCTGGCTATGACAAACAATGCTGCTATGAACATAGATGAGCATATGTCCTTGTGGTACAATTAAGCATTCTCTGGATATATACTCAAAAGTGGTTTAACTGGGTCTTGAGAAAGGTTGTTTCCTAATTTTCTGAGTAATCACCCCACTGAAATCCAAAGAGGCTGTACCAGCTTGCATTCCCACCAGAAATGCAGGAGTGTTCTCTTTACCCCACTAATCCTTTTAAGACTATGAATTGTCCTTTGTTTGCCATTTGGGCAATTATGTTATTTATGCATATTGACTTACTCTGGGACCAATCTGGCAAAAAGAAATAGAAGTTTGTTTGTTTTGTTTTGTTTTGTTTTTACCCTGCCCTTTACATATGGGGTCTTTCAGACATAATTCAGCTTTATCTTATTGACTCTTGATTTATAATACAGCAGCTACTATGCTGTAGTGATTATCTGAAACAGCAATATTGCAGTTACTGAAATACATGTGTCATTTTTTAAAGCCCTCACAGTTTTAAAGGGTGTATCTGTTTAAAAAATAAAAACATAAATCGCATAAAACTGTAAAAACACTAGAAGACTTAAGTCCTTTGAGGGCAATTACTGTTTTATGTATCAAAATAAAATGTTCATGTATCTTTAATCAAATACTTAACATGCTCAAAATCTAGCAAGTTGCACTTAAACATGGGCACTGTAATCTTGAACTCTTTCATTATTTTTAAGCCATGATAATGATTTGATTTAGTGGCTCTGTGCTTTGCTGTAATAAATAGAGTGTCAAAGTGCACACACACAGACACGCACATACACACACACACACACATATTAATGTGGGTGCATGCCTGCACATGTCATGGATACTCTTATTATGACTTTTAGTTTAAACTAAAAATTATTCATATAATTATTTTTTATTATTTCACATCAAATCCCAACAATAATTACTAATGTATACTCTCTATTGTTGAAAAGGATATATCAGTGAGGTATAGCTTCCAATAATGATATTGAAAACAAAGTTAGATATACTTGCCAATGACCGTGAACCCACTTCGTACTCAAAAATGAAAAAAAAAAACAACCATATTGCTAAATCCTCAGTACTTAAGTATATCCATATGGTCAAATATGTTTAAAAAAACTTTTCTGAAAAAAAAAACACTTCTGACAAAAATTTGTATGCTCATGATGTTTACAGGTTAGGATTTGAAAATGAAAGTGATGTATAAAGCATTTAAGAAGAAAAAACAGATTAAAGTATCTGAGCAGTTAAGGGCATTAAACATGCAAATTCAAACTTAAATTCTTACTCTGAATTTAGCAGTCAAATGACTAATGCAAACTTATTTCACAAGCTTCCTAAGATTGAAATATAATGAATGATTCAAATAATGCAACTGATTTAATAGTAGCTTGAGTTTCTTTCAAGAGGCCAAAGACAGTAAACCTATGTTACTCACTCCCCAGGTATTTATTGCTGAGTAGGAAATAGATCCCAAAACTTAGTGCCAAAAATCAAGAAACTGGTTATGCCCCAGAAATCAAGGGGACTGGCTTAAGGTGGCATTCAGAAAGAATGGATCAGTTCTGACCGCTGTGTCAGGCACAAAGTGGAAAGATGCAAACCTGAGAACTGTGACGTCCAATGGGACACCCTCATCCATGCCTAGTACTGACCCAGAGACTGGCCATGGTCACTGAGATCATGTCGTAGTCATCTAGTGACTGAGATCATGCTGAGAATGACCGCTCTTGCAAACACATCCATCCCCTCCTAGTGAATGAGCTTCTCTGTAGTATTGTGACTGACTTCCAGAGATAAGAACATCCAAACAACTTGCCTCACCTTCAGTGACCTCTTCTTCCTAACTTCCACCGCAGACAGTTCATTCAGATGTGATGGGGTGAGACGTGAGACACGTGCTTCGGCTGGAACACATGTGACAAGGGAGCTAGCCTAAAAGTCCATTATTTTATTTAAGAAAATGGTAAGTAAAGCTAACAATATTCTACCTCATGGTGCTTTCCTTCCCTCCTTCCTTCCTTCCTTCCTTCCTTCCTTCCTTCCTTCCTTCCTTCCTTTCTTCCTTCCTCCTTTCCTTCCTTCTTTCCTTCCTTCCTTCCTTCCTTCCTTCCTTCCTTCCTTCTTTCCTTTCTTTCTTCCTTTATTGTTTGAGTTTGGGGGAGAATGTGTTTGTATCTAAGCTGAAGCAAAGATAAATTTTAGGATATACAATGTGAGGAGATATGTATTAAGTTTAGGTAGAAGCGCTCTTGAAGTGTTTCACATAAACCACTTAGACCTAGTAATAGTGAAGGGCATATATGAAATGAAGTTGCCTAAGAACAATCCTTACCAATAATCATAAGGTAACTTCAGTCAATTGCAATACCACAGTATCCTCTGAATAATTATTTCAATATCTGATGTTCTGTTAAGAAGTTTCAACCTGTCAATGTGAACTAAATACTTGGAATATGCTCTAAAACATTTTAAGCACTATAATCTGACAAATCAAGACCCAAGATGAATACCTTCAGGTTGCCAACAACAATAACAACAAATAACCAAAGACAGGTTTTGTATTTAAACTGATAATACTTGCTGGATGTTTTATTTCGTGCAAATCACTTTCCAGCGGTGCAATCTGGGCATCTGATCTGGCAAAGATGTCACGAGTAGAAAATCTTATTTCTTCAAGAAGATATATTACAGTTAACGAGTGAGCTAAGACACTTGCAATGATAGCAAACCTTGGAATGGAGTTCAGTTATGTCCAGCTCAACCCTCTGATAAAATAAGTATGCATTCAGAAATAAGAAGGATGTGATCTGTTCCTTCTCCTCTAAGGTAGTGACATGAATTTCTCCACTGGTGAATTTGCAATTAAAATAGCTGCTATACCAGGCACAACTATTCAGCTTTATCTGCTGTCTGCACTCTGCCCATTATACAAGCTTGGTGGAAATAAATGCCATTTCCTTGTGCCACCAATTCTACCACATCAACTGTCACTTTAAACGCCAGGAGATTAAGCATCCTCTGAGCAGTGAATTTTCTGATATTTCCAGGGTAAATAAATTGCAGCAAGAAAAATTAGCTTCCTCTATCAAAGGAGAGTTATCAGTATTCCTCCCTAAATTGAGCGCAATTCCATCCATGGAGCTACACATAAACATTGTATAATATGTTTAAGAGTCAAAATCCTATGGACTAACACTTGGTGCAAGCATTTATTGTCAAAGAAGACAGTCAGGAGTTTTGTCTGAGGGAAATCCAATATATACAAAAATTGGAACTGAGGCATAGGCACACGAAGAGAAAAACTTTTTTTTTTGAAAATTCTGTTCCAGTGAACATAAACATGCCATAGCAAGCTGAAAGATAATATTTTCTTAACAATATATATATATTTCTCCAAATGCTCACTTTTTAAAGAAATAAATATACATTCTGGATTTATAATGGGTTGGATGCTCACATAATGCTGTGAATAAAATAAAACAGAACAAAACCAGAAGCGACCTCTATTCTGGTGGAGCACAGTCTAGTTCCAGCTGGAAGGTCATTACTTGATCAACAATTATATAAATGGGCAAAAACTCCCGATTTTCTAAATAGGGCAAAGTCGACCCGGGAGATGGGGTTTGTTCTAGAGAGTTAGGCTGAGACATGAAGTGAAAGTTACCTTGAGAAACGGCCTCTGGAAGACTGAATGGCTCCAGGTGAACGAGGAACACAGTGGAAGTCTTAAGAATGGAGGGAGCTGAATGTGTGACAAAATTGGAATTACCGATGTGTGAGTAGCTAAAGGCTTGGGAGAGCAAGGCTAACAGGCTTACACACAGGGAAGAACTAGATTGCACAGTTAGAGGATATTTATGGAGTTTCTTTTTACTAAGTTATTTATTTTACTTATGCAAGCTCTCAGATATCTCTGTGATCTTTTAGGACAAAGTATGTTTAAACAAATTTTTCTTCACCCCAACTCGTTCACCCTCTTATTAGACCTGGTTGCACTCCATTATACCCTGCACCATCTCTTTTTTATTTTCAAGTTTCATGTCCTCTGACCTCAATTTTTCTCCTGACTTCCTTTGTCCTCCTTTAGGCTTTGCTCATATTTAAACTACTATCTCTCCCTGTCTTTCCCTCTACATCCCCCCAACACTCCGTTGTGTGTGTGTATCTATGTGTGTTTTTCTGTCTGCCTGTGTGTCTATTTGTCTGTTTTATAGGATAAGATCAGAATATGAGAGCAAATACTGGTTTTGTCTTTCTGATGTGGGTCATTTTGCTTTATATTATGCTTTCCAGATCTATTATTTTTTTTCTGAAAACTTCATAATTTCCCTTTTCTTTGTAGCTAAATAAAATCCAGTTGTGTACATATGCCACATTTTCATCATCCATTCATCTACTGACGAGCATACAGGCTGGTTTCATACAGTTGCTATCGCAAAGAGGGTAACAGTCAGCATTGATGTGCAATCATCTTTGTGTTAGGATGTAGCATCCTTTCGGTACTTGACCAGGAATGCAAAGCTTGATCATAGATATTTCTACTTTTACATTTTTTGGTGTGAAACAATCATACTGCTTTTGATAATGATCATACTAGTTCCAATCTCACCAGCAGCAAGGTCTCCTCATCCTTTCATACCAGCCTTTGTTGTCTTATTTCTTAAAGATAACAATCCTGGCTGGAATAAGATGCTATCTCAATCCTGGCTGGAATAAGATGGTATCTCAAAGTATATTTACTTTTCATTTCCCTGGTAACTAAGAATGCTCAACAATTTAAAAAAATTACTAATTGACTGTTTGTGTTTCTTCCTTTGATAATTGCTTTAAGAACATTAGTCCATTTGCAATTTTGATTACAATTTTGATTGCAATTTGTTTGGAGTTGATAAGTTGGGGGTCTTTTTGATGTTTAAGTTTAGAAATGCCTAGTGAATTCTGGATGTTAGTCTCCTTTCTGAAGTATAGATAGTGAAGATTTTTCCCCATTCTGGGGTGTCTGAGGTACAGAATCTTCTTGCTTACAAATGCTTGTAAGTTCCATTTGTTCAGCATAAGGACAGTTCTTACATAATTGGAGTTCTGTTGAGAAAGTCTCTGCCTACATCTATGTCTTTAAGAACATTGCCTGTGAGCTCCTCTTCTAGTTTTGGCATTTTGTGATTTCAGATTTATATTTTTATATGTATGGGTGTTATGCTTAAGTGCATGTCTGTGCAACACATGCATACATTCCCCAAAGAATCAAAAAGAAGGTACTGGACTGCATGGAAATGGAGCTAGTTAGGGTTGTAAGGAACCATGTGAGTACTGAGAATCAAATCCAGGTCCTCTGGAAGAGCAACTAGTACTCTTAATTACTGAGCTACCTCCTGAGTTTTAAATCAAGGTTTTTGTTCTATTTTGAACTAATTTTTAAACAGGGTAAAAGAGTTGGACCTAATTTCATGCTTCCATATGTGATATCCAGTTTTGCCAACCCAATTTTTAGAATGTGCTGTCCTTTATCCCCTCACAGCCTACATTTGACACCATTGCTAAAAATCAGGTGGTTTCAAAGCAATGTCTATATCTTCTGTAGTTTAATCCTCTGTTGATTTCAACTTGGCCTACAATATGAGCAATTTTGCAGAAAGTTTCATGCACCTTTGGGAAGAATGTGTAGTTTCCATCTGTTAGCTAGGATATTCTGCATGTATCTGTTAAATCCAACTGATATACTTGGCTGTGAAACATTTTTCCTATTTCTAGTTGGGAAGCCCCATCTAAATATGAGAGTAGGGTATCAAAGTCTTCCACTGTTATTATGTCAATAACTGTTTGGATTTTATTCCTCTTAATGTATGACATATATCATATATTTCTTATACTTTCAGATATAATTACACATATAATATGAAATATATAATTATATAATAATTATATATATATGGAGGTGGGGCTTCACTATTGTTACATATGTATTTACAATTGTTATAACTCCTTTAAAACCATTTTTATTTCTATAAATGTTTTGCCTACATTTCTATATGTATTCTGAGTGCATGCAGTTTTCATGAAAGCCAGAAAAGGACATCAGAGCT
The DNA here is from genome assembly GCA_004026605.1 of Ondatra zibethicus. Lineage (NCBI taxonomy): Eukaryota > Metazoa > Chordata > Mammalia > Rodentia > Cricetidae > Ondatra > Ondatra zibethicus. The sequence goes on from PVIU01005034.1 coordinate 96,930, forward strand.
CGTAGAATAGGAGTCTAGATGGTTATGGGACACCATGCAGATTCTGGGAACTGAATCCGGGTCCTCTGCCAGAGTGGTACATGTTCTTGGCTACTGAGCCCTAATAGAACATTCCGCTTAAGAATATACATTTTCCTCTCTATCTCTTTTGATTATTTTTTGAAGTCAACTTTATGAGATAAACGAATAGCTAAACCTGCTTGTCTATGGCTTCAATTTGCTTAGTAGTTTGATTTTCAGCCTTTATTACTCAGTTTTCAGATATTTGCAAGAAAAAATCTGAAGATAACAGATAATTGGTTCTTGGTTTTTTTTTTAAACAAATCAGTTAATGTTGCATTTTTATTGCTGAGTTGACATCAATTAAAATTAAGGCTATTACTGAAAGACATTTTGATTTTGTTTGCTGATGTTGTCACTTGCTGGATTATTGGTATTTTCTCTTCCTGTCTCCCTTGTTAGCTTTGGACGTTTGCTGGTTTGCTGTGCTGGGCATGATTGATTCTTTCCCAGATCTCCCATGCCTGTCTGTTCCTTTCATGGAATATCTACTTTTTTGTTCTTATGGAGAAAGTTGTCTTTCTCGTTCCTCCTGTGTGCCACTCACTTACGGATTTTCTACAGTAACAGCTTACTTGTTATGAATTACTTTAATCTGTATTCGTCTTGAAACCATATCATTATTTCTCCATCAATCTGGGCATATCATTCTTTGTTCACGGTTACTTACTTCAGAATATGAAATACTTAATTTTATGCTACGCCAGCTTTTGGGGATGCTGATGAAAAACTCTGAGGTTATTTTGATATTTTTGCCCTTCTTATCCTGAAAGTTGTCAGTTTTCTTGTACTTCTTTTAGTATTATTTCTTTTCTTGGGTTCTTTTTTGGTTGCTTTTAGGAAGTTTCTTCTATGATCATGTGTATTTGAGATCTAAATGCCTCTCTATTTGGATGTCTATTCCATTCTCATATTTTCAAAATTTTATGGTGTTATTCATTCAAAGGTCCTGTCTACTCTTTGACTTTATCTCAGCTCCTTCTTCTGCTCTGTGAGTTCTCAGGTTTGGCTTCTTGAAAATATCCCAAACTTCTTGAAAATATTGACCACATTTTTTTTCCTCTTACTGGTGTCTGAGTGTATTATTTTTTCTAACCCTTCTAACCAATCCTATATTGTCTCTCACTGTGCTCTCCGATGTGGTTTCTATGTATATGACAGTATATGGTATTTCAAGTAATTCTTGTTTTTACTGTTTTAACTTCCTTGCTGAATTTTTCCTTCATATTAGACTTTCTCCTCCAATTAGATGTTTCATTTATATTGGGGATTTTCTTATTGAAATCTTAGTTATATTCCCATAGTTTATCTATCACTTTTACTGTTTTTATCTTTTTAAATTTTTATTTATTTATTTTTACACAATCTTTTCTCATTTTACATGTCAATCCCAGTTCCCACTCCCTCCCCTCCTCCTTTTCCCCCAACCTTCCACTCCACACCCTCAACCACTCCTCACATAGGATAAGGTTTTCCATGGGAAGTCAAAAAATCCTGGCTCGTCACTTTGAGTTACAACCAAGGCCCTCCTCCCTATATCTAGGCTAAACAAGGTATCCTTCCAAAGAGAATGGGCTCCAAAAAGCCAGCTCAAGTCCTAAGGATAAAACCTGGTTCCACTGCCAGTGGCCCTGAGACTGCCTAAGCCACACAACTGTCACCCACATACAGAGGGCCTAGTTGTCTATCTTTTCGTTGAAATCTTCTATACAGACATTAATTATTTTTAAAAGTAGGAATACAAACTCTTCCTCCACCATTTCAGCTATTTCTATTTTTTCAGCTTCCACTTTTGGAGAATTAGGTGATTGAAAATGGCTTATCGTAGGTAATTGTGTCAATTTTTTTGTGTGTGTTTCTTTGAAATGTCTTGCCCATCTATGGGAAAGGATTTGTTTTGCAGTTTTAATTTCTCCTTCTACCAACACTGCTTTATTTTCACTGAGTCTTCCTAGAATGTCATATGCATCCAGTTCAGCTTTGGAAATGTTTATTCTCAGGTCAAGTTATGAAAATGGTCCAGCATTGGCCAGGTGATAGCAAGGTCATGACAAGACCACATTCATCTTATCCAGATATCATCAAAATTGCTGTCCACATTGAACTCTGGAATTACTGGAGTCAAGTATCTTGTCCTGCTGTTAATCCTGAGACTATGAAACCAAGTTGCATGAGAAACTTAAGTAGCAGAAGGACGAGCCCCAGTCCCGAGATCAAGATTTGAACTTCTCCCATCAGGCTCCAGATTTTATTTTTGTCCTTAAATATTTCTTTGTTGGTGTCAAATTCTCTTGTGATTTGGGGACACTGTTATTTGCAAAATTAAATTTCAGGTTAAAGAAATTGTATGCTTGTGTGTATATTCTGAAACTTCCACTTGGACTTTAGGAATCATCTTTTGAGAGTAGGTATTGTGAAACAAGTAAAGAGGTCCCACACTTCGAGACAGTTTAGACTTTCCATAGGAAAGAACGTTTGTAAAGCGGACATTTTACATTACAGAGGTTGTTATACAAGCCATGCTTATGTGTAAAACGGGATTTTCATAAACTAGATAGTGTGCAAAAAACATACATAAAACCTTCCTCTACCTAGCTTGTAAAATAATGCCTTCATGAGATGATTCTTTAGCTAGGCTTCATGGTACAGGCCTGGAATGTCAACCCCTGAAGAGTCTGGGTGACAAGATCTCATCAGGCATACCTTCAATGCACAAAAGAAAGGTAACATCAGAGGCTGCATTAAGAGTTCTGAGATGCATGTCCCAGTTTAACACCATCTAGAAAAGTTGTGACCATTATGGAAAGGCATAGATAAAGCCACAGGTCATAGAAATGAACTTTGCTCTTTTATCCCCATTTTGGATGTAAGTAGCATCACAAGTATGGGAATGGTCAGTAAATTAGTTTGTTTTCTAAGTTGCTCTAAGCAATCAGCCTTCATGGAACTGGGGAGATGGCCTGAATGGTAAGACCTCTTGCTGTGCAAGCATGAGGACCTCAGGTTGAATCTCCAGCACCCACATAAGAATTCAGGCATGGCTTGGGGTGCCTATAACTCCAGCATTGGGGAGCAGAGGTAGGTTTACTGGCCTGTCAGCTTAGCCAAATCATTGAGCTTTCAGTTCAGTGAGAAACCCTGTCTCATGGCAAAAAGGGAGAGAATGGTAGTGGATGACACCTGGCTTTATTCTCTAGCCTTGACAGAAGAGAATAAGCTACCATCATCCACACACACATGACTTCACAGGACACACGTCTACAAAACACAAACATACACACACACACACACACACAAATAGTTCCTTATGTAACAATATGTTATATAATAAAGATTGATCATGTAATTCCTTTGCATAATATATTCCAAAGGCATAGACATCTTCCTAACAGCAAACTGTTAAATGTGTCCTACCCAGATGGCTTCCAACTCTTTTTGTAGTTCAGGTGGGTCTTGAACACAAAATATTACTCTTTCTCCAAAGCAGTAGGATTACAAATAAACACCACCATGCCCAACTGCCCCTAAATTTTGCCTACCAAAGTTCAAATAGTTTTAGGTTTCAAGTAGTAGTTTAGTACAGTTCTCTACCATGATTCTCCAAATAATTTAATTATCCCCTATTCTTTAAAAATAAAAAAAAATAGTAACTTGGCTGAAAAAACTAAAGATCAATACTAGTACCACCACAATGTACTTCTATAAGAACAAAAGAGATTTTAGGATCTGATAGGAAAAACATTAAGAACAAATCAAACTGAATGAATAGAGACTATAAACATAGTAGCCTTTAACCCCTGAGACTGTCTAATTCTGGGACATATTGTTAGGTTTAACGAGATAGGCCCAAACCAAGGAAGAATAGAAGACAGAGAAATTTCTAAGCTGGTTCAAAAAGCCCTGGTATTATAGCCATATACATTCAGTAGAAAAATAGACAAAAACATATTCATTTTCATTAAGCTTTTTCTTGTCAAAATAACTATTAATAATAACTATTGTGCCACTCAAGTACCTTATTTCACTCCCTGGGCTCCTGAAGGGCACCGTTGGTCTCTACGTCTTCTTATTGCTTTATATAGGAATATTTTCATAATCCTAGTCATCAAAAAAGAATTTGAATTGCACAGAATACTAATTCAGATTTCTACCACAGAACATGATTTTCTGAGTTTCAAATGTTATTTAACCTACATTTTCTATGGGACAACACACATTAGATAAAGGTGACCCTGTTTCAGTCCCAGAACTTTATAATCTTTATATTCAATAATCCTCTGTATAAAAAAGAAACAGGTGGGTGGATAATGGATACTGATGATGTAGTGATAGTTATTGCCCTCAGTGGTCCTCTTTAATAGCCCTATGACAGCGCTTTAGATCTAGGATAATCACTGTTAGTCAAATAACAATCCATAGCTATCCCCTTTTCTTGATAATTGCCACCCCATTCAATCACAGACATTGACTAATGACTTTGATAATGAGATACAGGGAGCCAGCTTTATGTGTGACGTGTCTAATGAACATTAAATACAGTGCAACCTGTAGCCCATAGCCTTATTCCTCCAGAAGTGCCACACTTTTCCTTAAGCTTCCTCTTGTCTTATTGTATTTCCCGTAGTTTCTTTTTCCTGTGAGCACCTCTGCTAGAAATTATTTGAAAATAATTCTTCATGTCACTCTCTACCTCTGGCATGGAGGGAAGAAGGAAGGAAGAGGGGAAGGCAAGAAGGAAGAGAAGGAAGGAGGGAGGAAAGACAGATGGACTTGAAAAGCAGGTGTGAATACAAAAATTCATCAAGGTCAGGACTAAAAGCAAGAATGCATCATGAATACTGAATCTGAACTGGAGGTAATGATCTGTGGCACTGCTTGGAGACGAAATCAGATGCATAATCAGATACATAAACCATCCTGGGGCTACATTTGAAACTTAGTAAGCAAGTTTCATTCGGAGTCTGGTTCCTGCAAGCAAGTCTTTTCAGTTAATTAAAAACACCAGTAAGTAAGTAGGTCAGAGCCAGACAACACTTCAAAGAAAGAATAAACAGGACAAGAAAAACACTCAAATCTAGGTAGGTGGCTTGAATTCCAAGCGTATAAATTCTGAGATGATCTCTGTGAGACTAGAAAGTTATCTAAATTACTTTATCTGAGAACAAGAATGAATATCGACATGTAGATACCCAGCATTTGGTTGTTAACCATCACCTAACACCAGCTAATAATCACCCCACAATGTGACTGCACAGGTGACTCTCACATGCCTTTGGTGTTAGCACTGTGCTGCTATCTGATGCTCCAGATAGCTAGTGACATTCATGCAATATGAGCCCTCCTACCTGTGTGCAGGAAGTTTAGTGTAAGCTTAACATATAAAAAAATAATAAAGGAGAGGCAAATCATGAAAAAGTATTTTTTAAAAAAGTCTAAAATATTTTAAAGAATTCATTATTTATTTTATCCTAAGAGAAAAATCAATCTCACTGTTTTTTGGATACATTCAATAAACTTTCTGTACTACAGAACAGGATAAAGACAAAGAATACTATTTCAGAAGAAAGCCCCCAAACTCCAAATCGCAGAAGAAACAACTCAATGGGAAATCCTCACTTTCTCTTGGAGGCTTGATTCTCCCTCAGTATATTCTGAAAAGACCATGATGGTCAGAAGCAGGGATTTACAAGGATGTACCCTCAGGAATACTCTCAGAAAATAAGAGAAGGCAAATACTAGAGTGAGGAGAATTGACCCTGCTGATGCAATTGAGTCCAAAGCTTCATGTACCTCTCTGGGAACTTGCGACCTGTGAGATCCTGGACAGAGATCTCTGACTTGAGGGATGGCATGAGAGCCGTGACTTTCAGAAGACAGTAACTCTTGTGTTTAGGACATCTTCAATGAGAGCAGGGAGAATGCAAACGCCAATCAGAATTCAAGAAAGGGACTCACTGTAACCTCAGATATCAACATCTGCCTCATTGAAGAAACACCTCAATGCATCTTACATATGTACACACGTGTGTGTGGGTTTGAAAAAGAGAGACAAAGACAAAGGAGGGCAATGTAATGGGTGTGCAGGTATGTGTATTTGGTGGGAGTAAGGTATTTATATGGTTCAGGTGTACCTATTTGAAAAATAGCTGCACTTGCCCCTCTGTATGCCTGTTTTTGCAACACAATACACACAATCAAAACCTTCTCCGGGATTAAAACCTAAATGTCTTCCATACAGCAATGGTGTTTGCACCCTCACAGCTTTGCCCTGCAGGGACACTCACAGCCTCCCGTAGTAAAACTCTAACTATAGCTGGAGCAGAGAAAAGCGTGTTTTCTACAGACTGGTATAATCCCTTTTCATCGGGATCTATTAAGATTTGCCAAACCCAGCCTCTCAGTTTAAACCTTGGGTGGGCTTCAGCTGGAAAAAAATAAGCAAACTCCATAAAGCATCAAAAGTGACAGGGTCATGAGAAACCCAAATATTATACAGAGAAGGACGTAAGTAATCTAAATTTCTTTTTTACATGCACAATGAACAAACTGAAATTATGCAAAATCTGTTCCCACTTACTAAAGACTGAAAATAAACCAGGATATACATAATTTAATTCATGGAAGTTTAATCAAAATATTCTATGTTCATGACCTAACACTAACACTAGCTAACATTGAATTTAGTTGTTTTTGCTTCTAATGTGTATATCTGAAATTCACTTAAGATTAATTCATCAAAATAATAACATTTCCAGCACCCATCTCAATATGATTGGAGCTAGAATAGTTGTCTATGTATTACTGTGGCATTTGGATACTCTTACCTAGTAGAATTATGAGTGCCTAACACACTAACTTCTCTCTGCAGGGCATGGTAGCTGAATGTAAAGAAGCATTTAGAGCAGTGGTTCTTAACCAGTGGGTTACAATTCTTTTGGAGAGTTGAAGGACCTTCTCACAGAGCTCACCTAAAATGATCAGAAAATATATATATTTACATTACAGTTCATAACGGCAGCAAAATTACAGTTATGAAATAATAACAAAAATATTTTTATGGTTGTGGGTCATCACAACATGAGAAACGGTGTTAAGGGTCACAGCTTTAGGAAGGTTGAGAACCACTGGTTTAGAGACTGCTGTTGATAAAAGTGTGTGCTCTTCATATGGACCTGAAAATATCCAAAGTATAAACAAAATACAGGTAAAATATCCAAAGTATTGAATAAGCAGGGGAAAGCTGGCCATGTCATTGTTGTCTGCTTTGCTCTGAGTCATTCTCTTCAGCAGTTGCCTTGCACCGTTATATCAACAGGTCTTAACTTGTAGGTAAACATCTCATAACAAGAGTTGAATCACTGCCTTAAGCATCAATGGCTTCTTTATAGAAGCCAGATGCTCTCCCTGACAAATCATGAGACTAATGCTCAACTCAAAAAACCGTATAAGAATGACAGGCAAAGAACTATGCTCTTTGAGAGTCCCCCTCAATCCGTTTATGATTAAACATAGATCTCACATCAGTAATCCCAAATTCTGAGTTCAGGATGCTGATCACTTTAATCCCAATACAGTCGTCTTCATTAAAGTTCCTTTACTGTTATTTACCACTTCCTTTTAAATCTTTCCTAATTGTTTTTAGTATGCTACATTGGTGTCTCTCATTGGGCTTTGGCAGATCAGTTTCGATGTGGTGGACGGTGTGCAGGCAGCTCACACGGAAAAACTCTCAGCCTCAGTACAGTAGAAATGAGGAAAACTGTGCTAACCAAAGGCACAAGTTGATGCTCAGTGCAATTGTAGAAACATTTTTTAAGGATCTAAGTGACCACAGACAGCACTTAAGTGGTAGTGATCTTTAAAACTTGCCCAAGATCTGACTTGCTTTTTATCCTGTATTTAGAAAATAAAAACAAAGAGTAGCCTGCATTTCGTGAGGAGATGTAACTTAGGAAAAGCAACACCTGTAGTTTTAGAGACTCCTAAAGAAAGACACAACAGGAGCAGTCAGAATGGATACAAAAACTGGATCCAGCATTCTGCTGTTTACAAGAAACACACCTCAACCTCAAAGACAGACATTAACTCAGAGTAAAGGGCTGGGAAAAGGTTTTCCAATCAAATGGACCTAAGAAACAAGTAAGTGTAGCTATTCTAATGTCTAACAAAATACATTTCAAACTAAAATCAATCAGAAAAAAATGGAGAAGGACACTTTATTCTCATAACAGGAACAATCCATCAAGATGAAGTCTCAATCCTGAACATCTATGCCTCTAATACAAGAGTACCCACATATGTAAAGAAACATTACTAAAGCTTAAATTGCACATGAAACCCCACACATTAATAGTAGGAGAACTTCAAGATCCCACTCTTCCCAGTGGACAGGTAAACCAGACAGAAAATTAGTAGAGAAATAAGAGAACTAACAGATATCATGACTCAAATGGAATTAACAGACTTCTACAGAACATTCTACCCAAACAAAAGAATATACCTTCTTCTCGGCACCTCACGGAACCTTCTCTAAAATTGACCACATACTCAATAACAAAGCAAACATTAACAGGTACAAAAAATTGGTTTAAAATTAGAATTCAACAGCAACACTAATTTCAGAAAGCCCTCAAACACATAGAAATTAAACAGTGCTCTACTGAACCACCCCTGGGTCAAGGAAGAAATAAAGAAAGATATTAAAGACTTCCCAAAATTCAATGAAAATGAAGCCAAAATGTACCCAAACCCATGGGACACTATGAAAGCAGTGCTAAGAGGAAAGTTTATAGCACTAAGTGCTTACATAAAGAAAGCAGAGAAAGCTCACAATAGTGACTTAGTACCCCTGAGAACTCTAGAACAAAAAGAAGCAGACTTACCCAAGAGGATTAGAAGACAAGAAATAATCAAATTGATGGCTGAAATCAACATAATGGAAACAAAGAAAACAATACAAAGAATCAATGAAAGAAAGAGCTTGATTTTAAATTTTTGATAAGTAGGCATTTTATTTGTTTCATTGTATGGGTAGTAGGCTGGGTCTAACTCTCTGTGAATAACATTTATGTTGAAGTTAGCTTTAAAATGAAGTCTTTAATTAAGTTTTTTAAAGAATTTATTCTTCATCTTAATAAAGATTTTCCAAGTTTAGATTAAAAAAAAAGAAAGAGCTGGTTCTTTGAGAAAATCAACAATACAAAAAACCCTTATCCAAACTAATCAAAAGGCAGAGAAAGAATATCCAAATTAACAAAATCACAAATGAAAAGGAGGACATAACAACAGACACTGAGGAAATTCAGAGAATCATTAGGTCTTTCTACAAAAACCTGTACTCCACAAAATTGGGAAATGTAAAAGAAAGGAACAATTTTCTGGATAGGTACTAAATATCAAAATTAAATCAAGATCAGGTGGACAATTTAAATAAACATATAACCAGCAAGGAAATAGAAGTAGTCATCAAAAGCCAGCTAATCAAAAAAAAAAAAAAATCCCAGGGCCGGATGATTTCAGTGAAGAATTCTACCAAAACTTCAAAGAAGAGCTAATACCTTTACTCCTCAAAAGTGTTCTACATAATAGAAACTGAAGGAACATTGCCAAACTTTTTTTTATGAGGCTACAGTTACCTTAATACCAAAACCACACAAACACTCAACCAAGAAAAATAATTACAGTCCATTCTCACTCATGAACATAGATGCAAAAATACTCAATAAAACACAGGCAAACCAAATCTAAGAACAAATCAAAAAAATCATCCACCGTGATCAAGTTGGCTTCATCCCAGAGATGCAGGGATGGTTCAGCATATGAAAATCTATCAATGTAATCCATTATATAAATAAACTGAAAGAAAAAACCATATGATCATCTCATTATATGCTGAAAAATCATTTGACAAAATCCAACACCCCTTTCTGATAAAGGTCTTGGAGAGATCAGGGAATACAAGGAACATATCTAAACAAAATAAAAGCAATATCCTGAAAGCTGACAGTTACCATCTAATTAAATGTAGAGAAACTCAAAGTGATTCCACAAAACAAGGCAATCCACTCTCTCCATATCTATTTAACATAGTTCTTGGAATTCTGGCTAAGCAATAAAACAACAAAAGGAAATCAAGGGAATTCAAATTAGAAAGGAAGAAGTCAAACTTTCATTATTTGCAGATGATATGATAGTATAAATAAGTGACCCCAAAAATTCAGCTAGGGAACTTCTACAGTTGACAAATACCTTCAGTAATGTGGCAGGAGACAAGATCAACTAAAAAAATTCAGTAGCCCTCTTATTTATAAATAATAAAGAAGCTGAAAAAAATATCAGAGAAGCATCCCCCTTCATAATAGCCACAAATAACATAAAATGTTGGGGTAACATTAACCAAAGAAGTAAAAGACCTGTTTGACAAAAACTTTAAGTCTTTGAAGAAAGAAACTGAAGAAGATAACAGAAAATGGAAAGATCTCTCATGCTCTTTGATAAGTAGGATCAATCAACATAGTAAAAATTACAATTCTATCAAAAGTAATCAATAGATTCAATGCAATGCCCATCAAAATCAAACACAATTCTTCACAGACCTTGAAAAACCAATACTCAACTTCATATGGAAAAACAAAAAACCCAAAATAGCCAGTCATGTATATCACCATCCCTGACATCAAGCTTTATTATAGAGCTACAGTAATGAAAACAGCTTGTTATGGGCATAAAAACAGAGAAGTTGATCAAAGGTATCAAACCGAAGACCCGGCTATTTATCCACACACCTATGAACACCTGATTTTTGACAAAGAAGGTAAAAATATACAATCGAAAAGTGGAAAGCATATTCAACAAATGGTGCTGCCATAACTGGATGTCAAAATGTAGAAGAATGATAATATATCCATACCTATCCCCATGCACAAAACTTAAGTCCAAATGGATTAAAGACCTCAATATAAATCTGACCACACTGAACCTGATAGAAGAGAATGTGGGAAGTAGCCTTAAATGCATCAGCACAGGAACCACTTCCTAAATATAATGCCAGTAGCACAGACACTGAAAGCATCAATAAATAAATAGCACCTCCTGAAACTATAAAGAAAAGGACACAGTCAATAAGACACAAAGGCAGCCTACTTAATGGGAAAATGATCTTCACTAACCCAACATCAGACAGAGGACTGATCTCCAAAATATATAAAGAACACAAGAAATTAAACATCAAAATTCCAAATAACCCTATTAAAAAATCGAGTACAGAATTAAACAGAGAATTCTCAACAAAAGAATCTCAAATGGCCAAAAGACACTTAACATTCTTAGCTATCAGGGAAATGCAAATCAAAACAACTCTGAGATACCATCTTACCCCAGTCAGAATGATTAAGATCCAAAACACAAATGATAGCTTATGCTGGAAAGGATGTGGAGAAAGGGGAATACTCCTCCATTGCTGGTGGGAATACAAACTTGTACAATCACTTTGGATATTAGTATGGCCATTTCTCAGAAAACTGGTAATCAGCCTATCTCAGAATCCAGCAATACCACTCTTAGGCATATACCAAAAAGATGCTTATTCATACTACAAGGACATTTGTTCGTATGTTCATAGCAGCATTATTTGTAATAGCCAGAATGTGGAAACAACTTAGATTCCCTTCAACTGAAGAATGGGTGAAGAAAATTTGGCACATTTACACATTAGAGAACTACTCAGTAGTAAAAAACAATGATATCTTCAAATTTGCATGCAAATGGATGGAACTGGAAAAAAACATTCTGAGTGAGGTAACCCAGACCCAGAAAGATGAATATGATATGTACTCACTCTTAAGTGGATATTAGCTGTAAAGCAAAGGATATTGAGCCTATAGTTTATAATCCTAGAGAAGCTAAGGAACAAGGTGAACCCTAAGAAAAACATACATAGATTCACCTGGAAAGGGGAAAACAGACAAGATTGCCTGACAAAGTTGTGACCATGGGGATGGGGGGGAGTAGGGATGGCAGAAGGGGAAGATGAGGGAAGGAGGGGAGAGGGGAGGAGAACTAGAGGGAATGGGATAGTCGAGATGGAGGAAGGATAGAGATGAAAGCAAGGAAAGAGATATTTCGATTGAGAGAGTCATAATGGGGTTAGCAAGAAACCTGGCACTATAGAAATTCCCAAGAATCCTCAAGGATGACCCCAGCTAAGACCATAAGCAATAGAAGAGAAGGTGCCCAAAGTGGCCTTGCCCTGTAGTCAGACTGATGAATATCTTAAATATCACCGTAGAACTGTCATCCAGTAACTGATGGAAACAGAAGTGGAGACTTGCATTGGAGCACTGAACTGAGCTTCTAAAGTCCAGTTGAAGAGTGGGAGGAGGGAGAATATGAGCAAAGAGGTCATGACCATGATGGAGAAACCCACTGAAACAGTTTACCTGAGCTAATGGGAGCTCACCAACTCCAGCCGGACAGAGAAGGAACCAGCATAGGTCCAAACTAGTCCCTCTGAATGTGGGTGACAGTTGTATGGCTGGGGCAGACTGCAGGGCCACTGGTAGTGGCACCAAGATTTATCCCTACTGCTTGTCCTGGCTTCTTATAACCTATTCTCTTTGGATGGATACCTTGCTCAGCCTAGATATAGTAGGGAGGGCCTTGGACATTTCCCAAAGCAATGTGCCTTACCATCTCTGAGGAATTGATAGGGGGTGGGGTAGAGGAGTTAGGTGGAGGAAAAAGGAGGAAGGTAGGGTGTGGGAACTGGGATTGGTGTGTATAATGAAAAAAAAAGTTCATTTTTTTAATAAATAAATACATGATTTAAAACAATAGACTTAAAGAAAAACTTGATAGTCAAGGAAATGTAACATTGGGAAAAAATTTAAAGGTTGTATAATTGTACTCAGTTGATACAATAACATGTATCTTTCATAAATTTGAATTTATATGTTACTATGCATTATGGAGTTCTGAGATTTATTAGGATCACTATTCTAATAGCTCCCAAACAGTTGTGAGGCAATAGATTTGCTTATTTGACAAGCTCTGGCACATGCAATATTGGTGCAATTGAAGTAATAGAAGCCCACTCATTGACTAGTATTTAGAAGGAAAACTTGTTAACTTAGAGGAAAAATACTTCCACTGGAAAAACTCCTGTGATCTGAAAACAAGAATGAATTAAAATTTAACCAAACATTATGTTCTAATGAAACAAATAAAATCCAGAATGGTTGTATCAAGACTAAAATTTCTGATAGGTCAAATGCTATACAGTCCAGTATTTCTCACCTGGGAAAATTTCTGCCACAAAAGTACATTTGTAACTTGCTCAAGACAGGTTCAATTCTCATGGCCCTAGACATGTATTGAGTACACTTCAGGGATAATGCCAAGCATCCTTTGATGTACAACCAAGATCAATACAAATAAGAATCATCTTGCCCAAACTGTTACAAGTGTTAAAATTAAGCAATATTGTTGAATTCAAATTGGAATAAATTCTTCTAAGAAAAAGCCATCATTGTACCATAAATGATTATATGTCAAATGATTAGCAAGGTTCAAAATATTTTATAATATTTATAATATATAGTATTTAATTTTCAGAATAACTTTTGCATTAAGTATTATTGTTTCATATATCACAATAATCAAGCATAGTGTCCCAAAGTCCATAGTTTCTCCTCTGCTCTACCTGGCAAATGTACAAGCTATATTCTACAAAAAGAATAGATATTTCTTTTGTTCCTGTTCCAAGTTTTGTCTTTTAGACAAAGCTTTGAAGGAAGAAGGAAAATAAAGAAGGAATGAAAGTAGAAAGGAAGAAGAAAGGAAGGAAGGAAGGAAGGAAGGAAGGAAGGAAGGAAGGAAGGAAGAGAGGGAGGAAGACAGTGTGAGAGGGAAATCTATAGAAGTAATATAAACAAGAGACCCCTATGTTCATTTTGACCTTTTGAAAACTCCAAATTAGGTACCTCGTGATCACTCTCCATCCTCCCTGTCTCTGTATTTGATCTTATCTTCTTACAACTTTTATAACTTTAAATTTATATTGAAAAGAACTACTCCATTTCTCCAGATCTCTCCCCCTCTTCTCTCTCTGTCTCTCTGTCTCTCTCTCATTTTGTATTGTTTTGTTTATGAGACATGGTTTCTCTTTATAGCAGCCCTAGGTGTCCTGGAACTCACGCTGTAGGCCAGGCTGACCTCAAAATCATAGAGACCCTCCTGCCTCTGCCTCTCAAGTGCTGGGATGAAAGGCACATGCCACCACCACCCACTGAAGATTGCTTAATCTTTGTAATAAATATGTATAACATCACACTTGGCAGATATTACTCTGGAAAAGAAAGAAAATGAAAAAAACAAAAAAATGAAGATATAAGCATGCATCCTGCTCAGATAACAATGAATTCATTTTTGTTGGAAAAAAAATTTGTTTCTTCTTTTGGAATATCATTAGAAATCATTTCGTTGACTTTTTTTTTTCAGTCATCTTTGGTTCTATTCTAGGTCTCAGGGCTATCCACCCTCTTGTCCAGGCAGTCAGGCATGGTGTGGGCTCCCACTCACGGCATGGGACCACTGTTTTGTCTCAGAAGTTGACTTGCTAGATGATATAGAAATCTCTAATTCTTAAAAGTACTGTACACTGCTTTATAAATAACACTATGCAGAGAAAGATGTTTGAAATCAATGGATAAATGTGTTTAGTACTAAATAATAAAAATCCTCAAAATGGTAAGATATGGCATTCATAAACTAAAAGCGGAAAAGAAAGATGACAAATGGGAGTTATACACATCACTAATGAAAACACAAACAAAGGGATGCAATACCACAGAGGGAAATTGGGGAACACAATGACCAGTTTGCCAAGATCACAAAAGAAAAGGATAAAGGGCAGATGAAATAAAAATAAACTTTAAAACAGGATTGAAACAAAAGGATATCAATGTGCAGGTACATTCCATATTCACATAATCAGAGTTCCAAAAGAAGAAACAAAAATATAAACACCCATAGAGGTTTTACAGCACACATGGGTGCGGAGGTGAGGACTTTTCACAAAAGTGACAAAAGATCAAATATTAGGTTAAAGACTTTAGGTTGAAATCAATCCCAGAATGGCAACTGTTTCATGTTTAGAAAAGTTGGCATATAATTAACAAACATAAAATGGAGTAAATATTTCCAGGAAAGCCTAACTTGTCTGTCTATATAGTAGCTAGACTCAGCCTGACATTCAGATTCTCTGCAGAAGCATCTGAATTTTTTAAAAAAATATATTGAGTAATAATTTTAAAGCACTAAATGAAAAATCAATTTGAACTTTAAATGATGATAAGTAGATATTAATTTTTATGGTAAACATGTGAAGGCTCAGAAAATTTTTTTCCAACACAGACTGAGTGAGAACACTCTTTTAGAAGACAAAGCAAATAAAAGAACCCAAGAAGTTTCCAGGGGATTGATGCAGAGAATGGTTGTGGAATTTTATATCAAGTAACCATATGCTGATCATATTTCCATGACTACATCAAATTACCAAGCACAGGTCATAAATAGAAATGGTCAGTGTTAACTAACCCTTTTGTAGATTTCAGCTCTCAGCCGGTTTGTTCCTTTCCTTCAACTCTCAGAAATATAATTTTATTATAGAATAATATAAGTGTCATTCTTCACATTTCCCCACTTCTAGACTCAGGTATTTCTACTTCTCTGATGCACATAATTCAGAGGATTTGTAAACTTCTCTGTTCCCTTGATATTAGAGAAGTTATTTTGAGCTCAAAGGAACCAGACCGGAGACAGAGTTTCAAAAAAGAGAATTACTCACTGCAGATTTTCTTAATTTAGAGTCCAAGGCAAAGCTCTAGCCTTCTACCCCACATCAGAATCCATCTACATTATCTTGGTTTAAAACTTCTACAATAAACTGAGTTGTCTGATGATCGTTATAGTTGTTTTCTCTGTGTCCAAATAAGAGGATGAGATTACCCCCCAATGTAATCCACAATTATAAGAAAACCTGTTACAAGTTGGGCGAAAACAATGTGAAAATAACACACAACTGAATCAATTACAAAACATTAGATGTTCCCCCAGTCCACTAATTTTAGAAGGATTTTGTCTACTCAGTTATAAAAATACAAGAATAAAACCAAGAAATCTATGATATCCATTCAATTCAAGATGAAAATCTTAGATAGCTTTTTCTAAAATTCTACATAGGTAGAGAGGCTGGATCTGGCTTCCAGGTAAGAATGTTATAGATATCATAGGTAGGCTAGAGATGAGCAATAGTTTTACTTTTTGTAAGTATATTAAACTAGTATTTCAAAGTTACAATACTGCCTGTATAGCTAATGCAATATTTAATACTGTTATTTAATGACTCCGTAATGTACTCGTCTTAAACGCAGAGCTGTACTAAAAGGTTATCCTTTGCCAGTATTTCAGAAGCTGTTATGAGAATTCTACCTGACAATAAGAAGGATCAGGCAGAGCTGACTGTTCACTGAGGCATTCAACACAGTTTCAAGCTGTTACTGTTACTGTTATAAATCTACAAAGGAGACGTGTGGGTAACTAGAACTTAACTGAAGACATTATCAAAATAGAAGCATTTTTTCCTACATATTAATTACAAAATTGATACCCTCCTCCTTCTGCTCTTGTGTTATATGCCACTAGGGTGGAGAACTAGGAGATGAAATAAGTCCAAAAACTATGATCACAATTCCTTACTGCCCTGCACAGAACCTATGGGAAAGGAGAAGTGTTTGTCCATCTAAAATGATTGATATGAAGACTGAAAATTTCACAAGTGATGAAACAATGAACTAAGTTGCTGAGAGACTGATCCAGAAACAATTAGAATAATAGGATTCTGTAACACGGTTTGATAATTCTCTCCTTTTTTTCACATTACAACACTCTCTAACCCTGAGGGCCTTTGCTTTTAGTCCCAGCTTTCTTGGTGCCTGATATGTATAGTTACACCATAACTCTGGAGTGCAGGTAAGAAAATTATCAACCACACATAAAAACACAGCTTAATAATTCAGTTTCAAAAATCCCCTGGATACTTCAGTGTAAAATCAATGCCTAGGCTACACAGGTTAATGATAATTCTAAAACAGAAAATATTTCCATCTCATTGCAAGATATATTAGCATCAAAGACAGTAATAAGTCACATAACTAGCACAAATGAAACATTAAATACCTTTTCATCAAGTTGTCTATACTTTCTCTAAGACAAAATATTGTGTCAAGTTAGGAAAAATATTTAAGTATCATTTTTACTATAGACATTCTACAATTTAACAAGAGAAAAATAAATTTTAGTGAAATAAAATAACGTTTTCTTAAATGTTTGTTTTCAATTAACACAAAACATTTATCCTCAGAAGAGCATGCTGAAACTAATAATCAGCTTCAGTTTTTACACTGTGGACATCACAAAATAATTTTGCTTTTATCAGAAATCACCTGTGATTAAATGAGAAAAGAAATTTCCCTTGATTAAAATAACTAGTGATTATTTCTTTCCCACCACCATACATGTCATCAATAAAAGAGATAAAGTACTACTGTATTTCATCATCTGTATCGATAAGTCAGAGGCTGTGGAACACTACTTTACAATGAACTCCATTACCTTACTAGATAGTCCCTACTTACTTGAGAGATTATATTTTTCCACTACACTCTATTTATTAGTGTCATCAATATGGGATAAATCATTGTTCTTCAATGAAGTGGCTCTTACTTACAGTATAACTTGGAAGTCATCATTGTTCTCTCTTCAGTGAAACAGGGTAGGGAGGGATCTTCCTGGAATAACCCAAAGGAACCAGAGGTTATTCTCAGTGAACCTCTTCTACATACATGGAGCAAGAGGCATGCCCCAACTCTCACACCCTTTACAGTAAGAGACACTAATATTCCCACGAGCGATTCCTTTTCATGTCATTATTGTCCTAAGGAACAAGGTACACCGTATGAGTAAAGTACCCACTGACTGACTTCTGGGAAACAGTCCATGTGGGGCTTTTGAAAGGCTTCTGGAAAGTTCTCTAAACGACCATTGGAGCAGAAAAGGGAGAATGGGGTGACTGCTGCTGTTACCTAGCTGTTTAGGAGTTTATCCTGGTAGCCATGAACCTTTTATGTGGATGATTACCACTGTCCATTTAACATCATTAATTATATAGCTACAAATAATTGAAAGCAATCAGTGGTTATAACTTGGAAATTAAAAAATAAATCATTAACATAACATAATATTTTTAAAAAACTGAACTACTACATACAAAAAAGGAAGGAATGGATCTTTTCCTCTGGTGTCTGCCTGTTTCCTCCTTTGCACACTGAACATCCATGCTTCAATGAAGTCTGGGTATTTGTTATATACATTGTTTAATTGTGTCTTATATCCTGAAAGATTTTGGAAGCCTACCACTTTCAAGTGCTTAATCAACTCGCTTTGTTTTGTTTCTTTTTTTTTTTTTGTATTCTTCTCTCATACATTACATTCCAACTACATTTTCTCCTCCCCCCTCCCCTCCCATACACTCTCTCCAGAGGCTTTCCTCCTTCATTTCCCTTAAAAAAAGACCAAGTCTCCCAGGGATACCCAAACATGGTTTAACAAAATACAATAAGACTAGTAACAACTCTCATATCTCAAGGCTGGACAAGGCAACCCAGTAGGAAGAAAAGAGTATCAAGAGGAAGCAAACGAGTCAGAGACACCCCCTGCTCCCACTATTAGAAGTCCCACAAGAAGACAAAACGATACAACCATAACATATATGGTCAAACTCATGCCTAATTCTCAGTTCAGTCTCTGTGAGACCCTATGAATCCTGCTTAGTAGATTCTGTGGGTCATGTTCTCATGATATCATCTCTTACACCTACAACCATTCCTGCCCCTCTACTGTGGGGCTCCCCTGGCTCTGCCTAGTGTTTGGCTGTTGGTCTCTGAATCTGCACCCATTAGTTGCTGTATAAGAGCCCTCTGATGGGCAGGCACCAAGCTATGAGTCTAGATGAATATCGTTAGGAATCTTTTCATTGACTATTTTTTTTTGGTTTTGGTTTTGTTTTGGGGGGGGTTGTTTGTTTGTTTGTTTTTCCAGTTATATTTGGCCCTATCCTGGGTCTGGGTTGTCCTGCCTTTTGTCCCTGGACCTCCAGGCAATGTCAGGCATGGGCTCTCTCTCATGGTATGGGCCTCAATTAAACCAGTTATTGGTTGAACACTTCTACAAGTTCTGCACGTTAAATACCCTGGCATATCTTGCAGATAGGACTTATTGTAGGTTGAAAGTTTTGTGATAGGGTTATTGCTAGGAGTCTTACCTGGTTTTAGAAGATGGTCAGTTCAGGCTCCTTATTCTCTAGTACTAGGAGACTTTGCTAGGGTTACTCTCATAGATTCCAGGGAGTTCCCACTGCACTAGGAATCTACATCACCCTCTAAATAGACCCTAATACTAGTCATCTGTACCAACATTCTCTCACTGTGCTCCCCCACTTCCTTCCTGATGCCCCCAGTTCCTTTCTCCCCCTGCCCGAAGTCCATCCACAAAATATGCTATTTCCCCCTTCCCAGGGAGATCCATTTGTCCTCCTTGAGCTCCCCTTGTTACTTAGCCTCTCTGAATCTATGGATTATAGCATGATTGTCCTTTACTTATCAACTAATGTCTACTTATGAGTAGCACACGGTGTTTTTCTTTCTGGGTCTGTGTTACCTCACTCAGGATGGTCTTTTCTAGTTCCATCAATTTGCCTGCATATTTTATGATATCCTTGTTTTTAACAGTTTAATAATACTTCATTATGTAAATGTACCACAGTTTCTTTATACATTCTTCAGTTCAGGAACATCTAGGTTGTTTCTTAGTTCTGGCTACTATGAATAAAGCTGCTATGAACATACTTGAGCAAGTATCCTTGTAATGGGATGAAGTGACCTATGGGTATATATATGACCAAGAGTGGTATAGTTGGGTCTTGAGATAGATTGATTCCCAGTTTTCTAAGGAACTTCCATGTTGGTTTCTGTAGTGGAAATAGGAGTTTGCATTCCCACCAGCAATGGAGGCGTGTTCTTCTTTTGCTCCACATACTTGCCAGCATGAGTGGTCATTTGAGTTTTGAACTTAGCAGTTCTAACAGGTGTAAGAAAGAATCTCAAAGTAGTTTTTATTTGCATTTTCCTAAAGCTAAAGGATGGTGAATATTTCTTTATGTGTTTCTCAGCCATTTGAGATTCCTCTGTTGAGAATTTTCTGTTTAGATCTGTACCCTATTTATAATTAGATTATTTACTTATGTCTAATTTAATGAGTTCTTTATATATTTTGAATATTAACCAATGTTGTGGAAAATTATTTTAAGGTGTGTTCCATTTGTTTATGCTGCAGAACATTCATTTAATGATGTTAGGATGTGTGGCTTTTGATTATGCTGCATTTGTTTAACTCTGTGAAGCTGTGATTCTTTGCCTATCTAAAACACCTGATGGCCAAACAGCCAAGAGAAAGGTAGGAGAAAGGATAGGCAGGCGTGTCACTCAGAGTATAAAAGCAAGGAGAAATCTGGAAGGAGGGAGAAAGAATGAAGGAACAAGGAGAGAAGGATGTCAGGGACCAACCACCCAGCCACCCTGGAAGCCACTGCAAAAGAAGTAAAGAAAGGTACATAGAAACAGAGAAAGATAAAAGCCCAGAGGCAAAAGAGAGACGGGATAATTTAAGATAAGAAAAGCTGGTAAAAACAAGCCAAGCTAAGGCTAGGCATTTACAATACGCCACAATACGCCTCTGTGTGTGGTTTATCTGAGAGCTGAGCTGGGTGGCGAATCCCTCAAAAAGTCAAAGAGTAAAGAGTGGAAACAAACAACATTAGTCCTCTGTTGGGTGTAAGGTGGTGAAAATCTTTTCCCATTCTGAAGGCTGCTGTTTTGTCATAATGATGGTGTTCTTCTCTTTGCAGAAGCTTCTCATGAAACTTACTGCCCGTGCTATTGGTGTTATGTTCAGGAAACTGTGTCCTGTGCAAATGGTTAAAGGCTATTCCTGATTTTCTTTTATATTATGTTCCGTGTATCTGATTTTATCTTAAGGTCTTTGATCCACTTGTATTTGATGTTTCAGTGGGTTGATAGATTTGTATCAATTTGTATTAGCTTTCAAAAATGTTCACTGGAATATTTCAGCCTCCTTATCTCTGCTGCTCAACACAATCCTGTCCACATTTTATTTTACCAGAAAAATAATGCAATTTCTCCCTGACCTCTCTAGATTATCTATTTGACGTACTCCAAATACATAAACCTGACATATCATAACTCAAATATATCTGTTGATATATTTGATATAATCAATGAATTAAATGACAGAGATACCGAAATAGACTCAAAAATACTCTTGGGACACATCTTAAAGTGAATCACAAAATGCAAGCGTGTTTGGAATGCTTCTGTGGATGGCAATACAGCCCTTTGTACCATTATCTGCCGAAGAATCAAGACCTTGGAGGGTTCCTGATTGCTAAGCTTCAAAAAGCACCTACCTGTTGGAAGTCCAAGGCCCACCCACATCCCTCCCGGCCTAGGAAGGAGTGCATTCAAAAAGACTTGGTTCTCAAAAAGATAATACATGCAGAAGAGATAGGTCCTGGTGTCATTGTTGATGGGTTCTCCATCTGCCAACTTTCGCCGCCACATTCAGAGAGTCTGGTTTGATCATATGCTCATTCAGTCCCAGTCCAGCTGGATTGGTGTGCTCCCATTAGTTCAGGCACACTGTCTCAGTAGGTGGACCAGCCCCTCATGGTC